>BMAO01028967.1:0-121430 GCA_019973975.1 Trichonephila clavata | reverse complement strand
TTAGGAGCTTGCCCACGTTTTTCGACACCATACCATCCAGAAGGAAACGGGTTAATTGAGAGATGGAACCAGACTCTCAAGAACATGTTGCATCACATTATTAGAGAGGAAGGAAGAAGTTGGCATAGGCATATACCGTTTTTTACTATTGGCTTATCGAGAAGTTCCAAATGCAACTACCGGTATACCACTTTTTCTGCTAATGTATGGAAGGGAGCCGAAAGGTCCGTTGTCTATATTGAAGTCAATTTGGACTGGAAACACGTTGTTACCTCTGAATATGAAAGGGATAAGTAGAGAGTTATTTGAAAAAATTAAAAAAAAGTCAGAAGTATCAACCCGCGAGGCAAAGTTAACGAGTGATGTGCAACAAGGTAACTACGCTAAATATTATAACAGGCAAAAGAAACATCGAGAATTTGCACCAACCAGGGGATCAAGTGTTTGTTTTGATACCTGATTCAACGAATAAACTATATGCTAGATGGACAGGTCCAGTTAAAGTTGTTAAAAGAGTAAAAGCAAATTCGTATTATTTGCGGATGCCTGAAGGTAACTTAAGATTACTGCATGTTAACAAGATTAGAGAATACAAAGCGAGAGTTCAAACGGTTGGAGTTGTTTATGATATCGATGATGAATTTGGTGAGATATATGAAACGCCAACAGTTCCTGCAGCTGAGAAGAATGATGAAGCATTGGACAGAGTGAAGTTGGATTACTTATCTAAGAAGCAACAAAATCAACTAAAAGATCTTTTACATCGACACAGGTTGTTTTCTGGACAAATAAAAAGAGCTAAAGATGGTGAACACGTGATAAAACTGAAGGCTGAGGAGGAGACGATGAAACGAAAAACTTATAAGATACCGGAAAACTTAGAGGAAAGTAGACGAATTGTTAGAGTTAGGTCTGATTGAACCTGTTGTAAGTGAAATAGCACACCCAGTAGTATGTGTTCATAAAAAGGATGGAACACTTAGGTTATGCATAGATTTCAGAAGTTTGAATGCTCTTACCGTACCGGACGCATATCCAATGGAGAATATGATGGAGTTGAATTTCTTAGTAGGGAAGAAAAAATTTATTACTGTTCTAGATATGTTGAAAGGATATTGGTCTATACCAATGGAAGACAGCAGCAAACATCTAACAGCCTTCCGTACTCATCGAGGACAGTACCAGTGGAATGTATTACCGTTTGGGTTAAGAAACGCTGCTGCAACCTACCAAAGAGCCATGTCTAAAGTGGTCCAAACTATATCTGGCTTTGCATGCGCGTATATCGACGATTTAGCCGTATTCTCTGATACGTGGGAAGAACATTTAGATCATCTGGAAGAAGTTTTCAAAAGATTGGAGCATTTTAACTTCTCAGTGAATTTAGGAAAGTGTGAGTTTGCAAGGACAACAAGTTAAATACTTAGGACATGTCATTGGTTCATGTAGACATTCCCCTGACAAAGGAAGAATAAAAGCGATTCAGATCTTAAAGGCACCAACGACTAAGAAGCAACTGAGAAGTGCATTAGGATTATGCAATTTTTATAGACAGTATATTCCGAACTTTGCAAAAATTGCTCTACCATTGACGGAGCTCACGAAAAAGAAAGTCCCTAATGAGATTCCATGGAGCAAGGAGGCTGAAAATGCTTTCAAGGAGTTGAAGACAGCACACTATGTGGAATTACAGAGTTGCAAGTCCCAGACATAGAGAAACCGTACTACTTGCATACGGATGGAGAAGATAACATTCATCCCATAGCTTTCGGGAGCCAGAAACTGAATCCAACCACAAAGTGTCAACAATTGAGAGGGAAGCGTATGCTATTATTTGGGCTCTGAAAAGATTTGAAACTTTACTGTGCGGAGCAAAGATATTCTTACTAACCGATCATAATCCCCCAGTGTCCGAGATTACAGCGGTGGGCTTTGGCAATTCAACGCCATGACATTGAAGCAAGTCACATGAAAGGATCTAAACTAGTTAATGCAGATACGCTATCCAGACTAAGTGTAAACCGTAGTTAAATAAGAACTTTTAGATTTAAGAATAATTGAACTTTATTTTTAGATGATTAAGTTAGTAGTATATTTATGTAAAATTTAATGTGTTGGTTTTTTATGTAGTGCATAATCTTAAGATAGTGCTTAAGCAGTGTTCTTTTTGTGCGTGTAACCCTTAGGTTGTTTTAGCCATATTTGATCTTCGGATCTAATATGACTCTTGGGGGGGAGGTGTCAGGGTCACCGCGATAAATTTATTATATTACTCATTGGTGACGTCATGATGTAATGGTTTAAACGAGTGCTTGTGTATCTTGTCTTTGGCAAGGAGCCAAAAGAATGTATATTACTCTGGAAATAAATGGTGAATTGATGCTGCTCTGATGAGTTGAGTTTTTCTTTAGTATGAATTGCGTTCACGGCTGACACTTTTAATTTATTTATTCGTAAAACTTGGGTAAAATTTTAAATTGCATAAAGATGCTCAAGAGAAATTACTGAAAAAAGATTTTAAAATTAAAGGGGGAAAAAAAGTCTTGTTTTATATATGCATGTACCTTTAAATAAAGTGACAAATATTGTTTTTTTTAAAAAAAAGCTTTCTGTAAAAAGCGTAATTTGGCAACAACGAAGTGCATGAACCGATTTGCTGAAAATAGATAATTGCATTTATCGTGACTATGTCACGTTTTTGAACTTGATTGGCTAAAAACACGTGGTTTAAAATTATCATGTCATATGAATTTAGTCCAATGGACATTGTCACGAGTTACAGGTAGCACAGCATGATTTTAAGAAACCCAGAGCATTAGGTACGTGTGCAAAACCTGTTATGAATCTGCCACACAATGCATCATACTAAAGAAATCCTTAAAAATTTATAAAATAAATGTCCAAAAGTTTCATTAAATATAAATAGTTTAAAGATTGTATAGTTTCCACGTTCAATCACGATACGACCTCTGTAAATTTACCAGTCGATGTGTTCACATGCATATTTAAGCCACCCATCCAGTGATAAGTCACCCTGACTGCTGTGCAGTAGGGTCTGTATAAAAAGCAACAACCCTATGTCAAATTTATTTTAGACACATAAATCTTATTTTCCCCTTGCATTACCTGCCATAAATGTTCACTTCTTGAATTAAAAAAAGTTGACGATATATTATCCAAAATTCCTAATCAATTGCGGAACAGTAAAGATGTCATTTTGAATGAACAAAGCTGCATCACTGGTAATTTATATCATTACTCCATCAATTGTTACAGAGAAAGGAACTAGTCAGCTAATCCAAGGCAAATGCTTTAATCCTTCCACATCCATACTGCTCAGCAATACAAAATTATGGAAACATTTTCTGCAGCCAATGTACATAGTTTTACAAGAATTTATATATAAACAGTTCTTCAACCTTTACTACATTTGACTGAAAAATGTTCTTTGAAAAAACAATACAATTTTAACATCACTCAATAAGTCCCGGGCCTAACATATAGATGACGTTACCTTCTAACTTTTCTAAACCTAGCCCTAGTAATACTAACTTTCAAACTGCACGAGTTAAAATTTTGAGAATATCTTTAGTCATACAGTGGTTTTTTGTGGCAATAGTTAAGAATTGTCAATCAGAAAGCTGTGTTCAAAATGGGCGACGTGTTTGCTCAAAAACAACGAAGCATCAACGATTCAGAGTGTTGTTTGGAGCTGTTTAAGCAAAATTAACAGGATTTTTTTTATGTAGATAGGCGACAATGGATAAAACATGGATCCATTACTAGACGCCTGAATCACAAAAATCGTCAGCTGAGTGAACAGAAGCCAGTGAAAGGCGTCCAAAACTCAAACTTCAGCTAGCAAGGTAATGGCGTCCGTATTTTGAGATGGATATTTAATTTTGTTTATTGACTACCTTGAGAAAGGCAAAACAATTAACAGCGAATATTACAGAGCATTATTGGATCAACTGAATGAAAAAATGTCCTCAAATGCAAAAGAAAAAGTACTCTTTCAACAAGACAATGCTCCGTGCTACAAGTCCATGAAAACGATGGTCAAATTGTGCTTCGAATTACTTTCCCTCCCAACATACAGTACAGCCCCCCCCCCTCAGTGATTAGCTGTTTGCAGATCTTAAAAAGAATGCTACAGGGAAAGAGGTTTGGTACAAATGAAGAAGTTATTACCGAAGTAGAAGCCTATTTTGAGAGCAAAGACAAATTGTTCTACGAAAAAGGTATTAAAAAATTAGAAGAGCGCTGGGCTGCATGTATCACTCTCGAAGGGGAGTATCTAGATAAATAAAGTTCAATTTTGCAGAAAAATTGTTGTTTTATTAGTTAGGTCCAGGACTTATTGAGTGATGTGTGTGAACACAACTGTTACTTTGTTTCTCGTTTCCAACATGCATTTGGGGTTTTTGCATAATGAGCAATGTATAACCCACCTTGAGAAATACCTATCAATACTGCATGTAAAGCATAAAATGAGTTGAATTCTAGAAAATTGCTACAATGGAAGGAAATACAAAATTCTTTCATTTAACGAAAAAGGAATAAATATGTAAAAAGTGGACAAACTTCCAGGATTTCCCTATCAATCTAGATGTAAAAGTACACTTAAGGGTTAAAAAGCTTCAATGCTACATGCCAGTTTATCTATTGGGTGCTTGGAGCGGGCACCCGGATAAGCTGGACTCTAGCCAGATTCTCTGGTTATAAATTTCGATCCACCAGTAACAAGGGAGTTGTAATCGTCCGCGCCCAGGGCCCGAATTGAGCTTCAATCGACACTGCTTCATGCAAAGTGTTTATGCCAGCAGACATGTTTAACAGTAGTGAACCCTTTTCATAAAAATGAGATTTTTAAAAATAACTACTGGAAATTTTAATAAATATAAGCAATTACAGAATTAATACACACACGTAGAAATGTTATTTTTGAAAACAAAGCGCATTTTTATATAAAAAAATCACACACAAGACAGAAATGGATTTTTTTTTACTGAAATTTCATTTACAAATATTAAGCCTGCAATGGAGGTTTTGTATCAGTTCCTTTAGCTTCACTGTATGGTGCTACAGGGAATTCCTCTTCTTTTGGTTCAACAATGCTAACATTGTCAGGAAGAGGATACTTGGGTCCAATTTTGCCATTTGGATCCCATGGCAACATAATTTTGACTTTGATTCCAAGGACACCTGAAATTAAAAGAATTTAATAACACAAACATAACATTTCGCAGAAAATTTTTCTTCAACATACGATTCTATCTGCATTTAATTTTAAAACTATTTCCATTAAATTGGAGATAGTCTACCAATGGGATATATCAGTTGATACAATACAGAAGTTTAGTAAGAAATTTCAATTTGGAGTTCACCTCTTAAACACAACTTGTCCTCCCCCAATGTTTGTTTTGTAACAGTTAATAATTCACAGACATTAAAATTTTAAAAAACATTAAGAATACAAAAATAATATTTTATGGTACACTGAAAATGAATGACAAGAATTATTTCTAAAATTAGTATTCTGTACTTCTTTGTAATAAATGAAGCAGAAACTTAATTTTGTAAAGCATTTTTTATAAAATTTACCTTATATTTGGAAATACTCTACTTCAAAAGTGTTTAGATCAAATAAATAGTTAAATCTTTAAAAGTGGGTAATCTGAAACAATATACTGCACAATTTTGAACCAATACCATGTAATGACTATTAGCCCTAAAATATTGAGCATACATCAGCCCCTCCAACAGAGGTAGCAGGACCAGACAACATACATACGGATAATACAAGCCTTGGTACTTTGAAAATTAATTTTCTTCATTAATGAAGATTCTTTATTTAGTAAAGGGAAATGTGTTGTCAAACACACACAAAAGTAAATTGACTAGAATAAACAGCTATTTGGCTATTTTTTCTCTAATGGGGCTGCGGATTGGCATTTTTACCTTTGCAGACCTAGTACATTCTCCAGGAGCTGGCATCACTTTATTTCGATACCAATTGCGGCAAGTAATTTTGACGCCCAGTTTACTCCCCAGAGGTAGGTATCTGACGATGCGAACCTGCACTAGGATATTTAATTTTGCCAAGAGCACCCAAGCAAAACAGACAATCTAGGGATCTTTTACATGCCGTATAATTATATGACATGGCCGCTGTCGATCTTCTGCATCAGGTAAATCCACAGACTTAGACTGGGGTCGAACTCGCAACCTTGGGTACAGAAGGTCAGCGACAAACCAACCACGCCACCCAGCTGGCATTTGGTAATCATAACTACTTTAATTATCCTGGATTAGTTACATGTTAAAAATTTGTAATGAGACTAAAAAATTTAAGTTTTTATATTTTGACATTTGTATTTATGAACAAAGTTTCTTAACAGATTTACTTCCAATATTCACTTGATCATTTATACTTCAAATTTTTTTAAACTTAAAAATGGAAGGAAAAAAAAAAGTGTTAAGATAATTTTACAACATTTAAGAGATTCAGTTAAAAGCATCTGAAACAAGGAATTTAGACCAACTCAAAAAGAAAGTAAGTACCTTGTCTAAGAAGAACGTGTCGAACAGCAGATTCAACATAATCTTCGGGAGGGTTACCACTATGTATCATTAAGCCATCAACAAACTTCATAGATTTAGCTCTTTGTCCCCTCAGTTTTCCAGATACAACAACTTCACAGCCCTGGGCACCACTTTCCATGATGAATCGCAGGACACCATAACAGGCTCTAAAAGATAAAAAATCCACAATAATCACAAAACAAGTTTATTTTTATTGTATGTGTCAAAACAAAGACACAGAATATCCAAAGCATGACAAGTTAAACAATTTAATTCATTGCATCAAATAAACAATTTAATTCCTTGCAGTAATGCTCCATAGACATTTTCTAATGTTATACTAGAAAATAACATATTATACTTGCCTCCTTACAGCAAGTCCTCCAATTAATTTATATCTTAAGGACTCACATTGGGCAATAGCACAAAGTCCTCTGGCAGCAACCTTTTCAGCATACAACTGAAATGTTAAAACATTAAATATATTTTATTCTAAAAGTACATATAATGCATTAGAAAATTTTACACGAATTTCACATATACAAAGAATGACCCTGAATAAAGCATAGAAATTACATTTTAATAAGCATTAACATAAGAACTTTGCAAAAGCTACTTTCTATTCTAATTAATTTATACTTAATACATCAAATGTTTCAAACATTTAATTACTTCAACAGTTCCCTCAGGGAAATTGAATCTTTTCTGTACAACTGACGTTAACTCACGAATCCTACGACCCTTTTCACCAAGAACATGTTGTGTTCGTGTGGCGAGGATAATAATTTCTGTGCGGGTGGGAGTAACCCTCACTTCTACACCACTGTATCCATCTTCAGCAAGTTCTCGTCGCAGAAATTCATTCAATTCTGCTTTGAAAACACCATCAGCAACAAACTATATAAAAGACGAAATTATTAAAATTAGGACTGCATTGTTTTACAACATATTAGTTAAAAACAATTAAACTATCTAGAAAAAAAAGATAATTTTTTAAAAAATAGTTGTGAAATTTTAGAAATATGAAATAATTTTGTTCAAAAGTACAACATTGCAAGCAAACATGAAAGTTTGATTTATTAATATTGATAAACTTACAATTTCATACAAATGTTAAATACAATTTAAATAAACAATTACATACAAGCTACTGTCACTTATATTTTTGAGAATTTTAAGCAATTCAAGAGAGTATAGTATTTGGTTGAAAGTAGACATAAACACACTATAGTCTGGAGTTTTTATTAATTGAAATTAAATACAAATTGCTATTGAATTAGAAAAAGCTTTAGAATTGCCGTTTTTTATTGGGAAGGATTGTTTCTATTCAAATATCAGAGTGGGATGACAAGGTTTTAGAAAAGGATCTTTCTATAAAAAACCAGAAATTGATTTTGTCTGAATTTCTCCTTAATTACAATATAGCACAGATTGCTTGAAATTAGATTGCATGGACATAAACCTGAAAAAAATTAAAAGAAAGCAGGTTGCCAAAGACAAAAAGCATGTTACATGCAAGTCCATACAAACTATTTTAAGTACTGTAAATTTGGTTGGAATTGCACTAATTTTCAGAGTCAATAGAATTTTACAAACATACCAAAGAAATTGCAACTAGTTCCCAGTGGTAGGAGAGAAAAAGTACTTAAAATCAATTTCATTAACAGAGGCATATTTACCGACCAATTTACTACAAGAGATAGTCATAAGATGATTTCAATTACATACGAAAAAGTAACGACTACATAAAAATGCTTTTATAAAACATAGTGAAGTTACTTGGATTATATTTACAAAATATATTATACAAAGTTTAACGATCAAACGATAACCATCAAGTACAAGAATGCTATAAAGTTCAGTGGTTTTTTTTATCATGCCAACTTAGAAAGCTTTATATTATTAGGATATATCTATGAACATTTTATCAATTTTTAAAAGGTAGAGAAGCAGCACACTCTATGCTGATACTCCATGTATTAAATGACAATAGCCTATAAGCTCTCTTCTCCAACCTTTAAAACAGAAGACTCCATTTTCCTCTTTATATTACTGCAGAATCATTTGCCGTAAATGAAGAGGGTGTCCATGATTAACTGCAAGTACATTACATTCTACCAGAAATGATATAAACATTTCTTCAGCCATTTTTGCATTTGACAATGAAATACTATCCAATTTTAAGCATCTGCTACTTGATTTCTTATTTGTGACACATGCTAGAATTTTCACAAGACAGGCAATATATCAACATCCATGAAAAATGGTTAATCAGTACAGTATGTCACGAAATGCATATTACCCCCCTTTTTAATGATATTCTTACATTTGAGTACATTTTACCTTTGCTAGATGACATGGTAAACAGGCTCAATGAAACCGCATCCATGAATCAATTAGAAACAGATAGGTAATGAAATATATATAGGAGGAAGGACAAAAGCATAATAGCAATGAGATCGGCAAATGATGTAAATTTTGTTAAGTGAACAATTTAGGAATTTAAGTTAGCAGGTATGCAACTGTGAAGGACTTAAACATTAAAGTTACTGATCTTATCAAGAAAAAGTAGTTCATAATGCTCAGACTTTCAAACAAGCCCAAGTAATAGATCAATTATTCAATAAATTGAGTAATATCCGACCCATTCAGGAGACAGAAATTTTCATCTCTCACTAGTTAGGATGTTGATGATTTTTGGAACTCTGGCAACCAATAAACCCTCGTACTAAAATTGTTCCAAAAAATAGACAACCTTGGAAAATTCAAGTCAATATTCTCTTACTATATAAGTACTAATATTTCCTTTTTAAGTTAATCTATCCGATATCTTAACCCAGTTTTTAAAATTTAGCCTTACACTTTGCACTCATTATTTTTAATGCTGAATGTAAGCTTGTTTTTTGGGAATTGATTTATATTTACAGCAGTTGAATTCAAATATTTAACATTTTTAAATTTTATCAGATTTATTTTTTTATAATCAAGTATAGAATTTAACATTTAAGTTATGTGCCAAAAGATGTCTTTAGTATATTTTATGAAAAAAGCTCTCCTTCACTACTTTGATACTACCTAGTTTTTTTCATGCTAAACCTACATTAAGCAAGACAAATTTTACAAGAAATAATTGTATTTAACAGCTGACACCCAAGTTAATTTTGATTTGAATAATCTGATACATGTCAGATCCTACGATTAAATTGTTAATGAGTTCATTTACACAATTTTTCTTTGGTTATCCAACTACATTTAAATATTTAATATTTCTATATATTAAAAAAAAGGAAAAAATTGTTCTGAAAGGTAAAAGTGTTACCTAAATGTAGATATTTCAGTGGCAGTTGTTCGAACGAAATACGCCTGTGACAAATTTCAAATAAAACTGAAGGTTTTATCTGCAGGAATGAGTGGTTTTAGAAGACAGTCTACAAGTTTTATTTTGGAATACTGCAAGAGTGGAATGATAAACATACATATTCCAATAGCAGACTGAATTAACATGTGGAAATCAAATTCAATCTTAGATTGGAAAAGAGTGTGAGTGTGTTTTACATCACTATTTACACAAATAAAACCTATACTTGTGTGGCAAACTGGAGTTTGCATTAGAGGAATAAGCAAAAGACACTGCAAAAACTTTTATTTAAGCTAATTCAAAATCTTATGAGGTTGTAATTAGCAAATGAGAGCAAGTCAGTCCTGATAAAAAATAATAGTTACTCATCACCTGATGCATTGGATACAAGTACTTATAAAACTCCTGACAA
Source organism: Trichonephila clavata (assembly GCA_019973975.1). Lineage (NCBI taxonomy): Eukaryota > Metazoa > Arthropoda > Arachnida > Araneae > Nephilidae > Trichonephila > Trichonephila clavata. The sequence continues at coordinate 111,075 of BMAO01028967.1, read as the reverse complement.
TGATAAGACTAGGTTTAATGACAAATTACACATCGTTTCAAAAATGTTTAAATTATCACTATTTTCCAAGATTTCATTCTCAACATCTTCTGCAAATGTGTTCTATTTTATTTTAAATAGGAAGAATGATTTACATGCCTCATTGTTCCTTATAAGGATAAGCTTGTCAAATATCCAACCATATCTGAAGAAGTCCCTACCCAGATGATAGTAATGAAGAAAAACTGTTACCAGTTTAGAAAAGTTAGTTTGTTCCAGAAACTTGGAATATATAGTGAATAAAATCACAATATTACTTAGTCTACATAACCTATGAAAGAACCATAAAATACCATTTTAACAACTGAAGGTATAGCATTCTATATATATATATATCAGAGATGCACAACCTTTTTAGGATGAGGGGCCCAAAAATTTAATAGAATCATATCGAGGGCCAAAGTATTACGCGATGGCAAATATGTTACAACCGTGAAAACACTGTTTTATGACAATGTTTATGCATTTATCACAATTATTACTTACTCAGGTACACATTATGCAGTTGATAAATGAATGAAACACAAACACTTTCGGAAAGATTCAAATACTTTGGCTCAAAAAAAATTCTTGCTAAAAAGGTGGCAAACTTGAAATTATATTATCACGAACTGATACGCTCCGAGTGGCCGAAAGGTTAGAGCACTGCTGTACCATGCAGGTGGCTTGGGTTCGAGCCTCCCAGATACTAGTTTGTTAAATTTAATCATGACTTTCGTTATTTATTATAACGGACATTTGCAAATTATATAAATTGAATTTATGTTAATCTTTCCCCTGGTAGTTATTCTAGAACTCTCCACCAGGTTTATAAAAGTACTGCAACTGGATAGGTCTTCAGTTGTGGTGCTGCCCGTGTAAAACACTACGACAAAATAAATCTTGTATTGGGTAACATCGCCTTGTTCCTTTCAACGTGACAATATAACAAAGGAAAAGTTTTGCTAATTATATAGAGAACACAATTTAAATTTTGAAAAAAATTAGTACTTAAAATTTGTAAGATTTAATGAGATGGCTGGAACTGGATATTTGAAGTTATTGATTTTACGTCAGGCTTAAGATTGTTGTGGCAATACGTAGAATAGAAGAAAGGTTCTCAAATGCTATTCTATTTCTTATTTATGATTTGTTTAAATTCATTAGTGAGAAAGAGTGCTCACAAATGTAAGTGCTGCCAAAGAAAGTGGGGCATGCAGCTGCATTTTGCTTTAAGTACAAAAAATCCTCGGATAAGTTTTTATAAAATTTTAATATCGATTTTTCTTTGAATTGATTTTTGATAACATCAGAATTCTGTAAATCAATTAAGGCTAACTGCATACTCTCATCCACTAGATTTAAATCAACAGAAAATGGAGAAGAAAAAACATGAATTTTCGTTTGGCACTTTTTAAATCTAAAAATTGATCAGCAAATGCGTTGTGCAAGATTTGAATTTGCTCCTCATACTGCATCTTCATGTGTGGAAATGTTTCATGCATTTTTTGGCCGTAGGGAAAGTGTGCACATTTTTTACTCTCAGCTGGTTTTGAAATAAACATAATCTTTGTTTAAATGCCTTTACGTTACTTATCAATTGAAAAATGAATTGATTCTTTTCTTGTAGCTTTGTGTTCAAGTCATTTAAATGGCCTGCTATGTCTGCAAGAAAAGGCCAAATCATACTGGAAACTTACTTCCTTTAACCTTCTAGTATACCACGTCCACGAGCTTCTCCTATACGAAAACTCGTACTCGCAGATAGCCATGAAGGAAAGATATTGAAAAGCCGCGTAATAAATTGAAAAAAAAAAAAACTTAATGAGCAACTGTAAAACAATTATTTGCTGTAATACTATTTTCATATGCGATTTTTTTCCTGTTTAATTAAAAAAGGTCCATTCCATATTAGATTACTCTTCTTTTATAATAGACATTCGCGGGCCATAGGTTGTGCATCCCTGATAAATATTTATACAAATTTCTCCACTATTTAAGCAGAATTAAATGTAACTTCAAAAAGCTCGACAGTCTTAGATTTCCAAACCATGTAAAAGGATACTGCAGAACAAATCCCCCTCCCCAAAATAACAAAATTTAGAAGATAGATATTGTAAAAATTTAACTTTGACCAAATACTCGAATCTTAATATCAGAACAAAGATTCTTACGTGTTTTATTTTTAAAAAAAATACCAATCGATCCGATTTTTGTGGAAAATGAAGCGATTCGCGTGGCGTCAATTTGGCTGTAGTAACGCTAATACGCAAGTACTAAAAATCTAAAATGCTCAAAATGTATGAAGTTATAGGTCTACTACAAATTTAATAAATTTTTTTTTGTTAGAAAACCATTTATAGATGATTCGATTTCAAACAAAAATACTCATGTGCAATTCATAAAAATTTCGACCGCAATAAAGCTGAAATTTGCAAATGAGCAGAATTAGGAAAACCATTTGCGTTTCAGCTAAATGACTTACTATTGATACTCACTTCACAAAACAATGGACTCTCAACAAATTATCACACTTCAATGCCTTACATTTTAAACAACACTTTGTGTATTATAAAGCGAATGCCGAAAGGCTAAGTCTAGGTTGATATGGCGGATTAATCATTGTTAAGCTTAAGGATGCAAACAAATTTAGAAATACATCAAATAGCACATAAATATAAATTACTCAGCAGTACGATACATAAAATTATTACTAATTATAACTTTTAATTTATTGAAGAATACAGAACATCCATATTAATGGCATGGCAAATTAGGCTTATCTTTGCCAAGAGTAAAACAAATTTTGATTAAAAATATGAGTTTTTAAACACTAGATATAGAAATATAGTAATTCAATTTTTGCGAACCTTCTTTCTTTTAGTTGTTGGAAAATTCGTCATATTTGTAGGTTTTAATTTTAGAAATTTAACCACTAAAATAATACAACTCTTCGGCCACGATGCACGGAATCGGTACCACTTCTTACAATTTAGTACAGTTTCACTTCACTTGTTCGCTTATGTACAACTCTCCTTTTTAAAATGTTACTTTCTAAAATGGTGTAGAATTAACCAAAACAGAAATAAAAATTTTTAGAAGGATTTTAAGCAATAAATTATATCAATAAAATTTCTTCCAAGACTCACGAAAATGAACAGATTATTTACATCCTATGTATAATAAAATGTTTGGAATTATTTAAAAATGTGAATCTTTGGTCTAGAATCTTTTAACGATTCAAAAATTATATTTACACTTTAATTAGCAGCATAGCATTTTAATTAACATTTACATTTTTAAAATTTTGCGAAAATCTAATTTTGTTAGAAAAGAAACTTTCACTTCTGAAACAGATCATCTCACATCTGCAGATGATCTCGTAAATATTGACGCAAATGACGAAACTAGAAAAGGAATGTTTCGTATCTAGAAATGGGATATGCCTTCTTTAAGTAGGCTGTAATATATTTCGATTCTTGATGTTTATTTACAGGCATTTATATGCGTGAGGTAAATGTTTAATAGTGTGAAATCTCTTGCTTCCATTCCTAAATATTCAAAAATATGCAAATATACTAAGTATAAAGAATGACAGTTTTCAGTGCAAACACATTATACTCTACTAAAATATTTTTTTTTGCCATTACATATGTTTTTGAATAATCATTTATTACCTGATACATTCCGTGATCTTAAAAAAGCTTTTTCAGAAAAATTAAATTAAATGGAATTTAATTTCTTTATTGTTAATATAGCATGGCCAGGAAAGTTTATCACAGAATTGCTTAAATCCTGTGAATTGCATGATACGAACGTCATACACATTTATTATTAGAATAAAATGTGATCGTCATTTGAACGAAATTTTTTCAGTGTTTGAACTACCATCTTCAAAATTTATACGGTAAAGGTTGATATTAACTCATTGTATTAAGAAACACGATTTTTATGAGTTATGGCTAAATTCTTATTATCTTAAATGATTATGTAATTGTTTCCTATATGCATAAAGTGAAAAATTCCTTTAACTGACTGCATTCTTTTGAGGTTATAACAGTTTTGTGCGATTTGTATTAGTATAATAATTTTAGTTGTATAATTCTCATAAGTTGTACAACTTCTATCCATTTTTTCCCATCATTCCTTTTCATTCTGAAAATATAAAATATGGAAACAATATCTGATTTTTCAAAAATTCAGTTTAATTGTATTCAATAAACAGAAAGTTCCATTAAGTGAAATGTAGTGAATTTTAATATTGGCAGTTTTTTTATCTAATTTTAATGCAAACAATCTTTCGCTCTTATGAGCCTCTTAGAGTGTTCCACTTCAATTATGTAATTAGGAGAGGGAGGTGACAGCTCGGGTGTCGTCCGCGTCACTTGACCATGGTTCAGAATTATGCGTCCTAGCACCACTAAAGATCCGTCGTGTAGGGGAGCGATGCACGTTAAATCTGTCGAGAGCTCAAACGTCCTCCCGTTGGTGTGGCGTGGTAGTTAGGAGAGGGGGGTGCCAGCTCAGGTGTCGTCCGCGTCACTTGACCATGGTTCAAAATTACGCGGACCGTTGCCAAAAAGCCCTCGTGTTGCTAATCAGTGCGACGTTAATATTCTCTCACTCACTCAGAATTATGCGGATCGTCCCCCAAAGCCCTCGTGTAGCTGAACCGTGGGACGTTAATATTCACTCACTCAATTGTGTAAAGAAATCCATCCATTGTAGTTAAACATTAAGCATAGTATGCATGTAAATAAATATTGATTTATTAACAGAGGTCTAAAAATGTCATTCAAAGATTCCTATTAGTTTCTTTAAGTTTGTTCAGAAAATAGTTTTAATTTTTGTATCTTCACTAGAAGTTGATTTAGAAATTTTCAAAAAAAGTTCTGTATTATGTCAGAATGATATGTTTGGGTATTATGTCAGAATTATATGTTTGGGTATCATGCCAAAATTATATGCTTGGTAAATAAACTATAAATAATTCTAATTGTTTTGGCTCTTTTACATTTTCTCAGTGACATGAGAGATATTAATGCTATTTGTATTGTTTGATAGTTAAATTGTTTTGCAACCTTTATTTTCTTATTTTTAAAAATATTTTGGAAAATGAATTATAATATGGAATTATATTTTTATAAAATATAAATTTGTTAATGCTCGTTACTTATATACTTTTCAATTTATAATATAAAATGTCAGTAAGCAGATATAAATACTAAACAATGATGAATTGATAAGAAAATAGCACTTGGCAGCAATTGATAAGTACTCATTTAATCTAACATATTATTCCTGAAATTTGTTCTGCTAAGTTTCACATTGATTTTCTTTTTAAAATTGGAAGTGTTTTTGTTTTTTAAAAACAAGTATTTAAAGACATGTGAATGTCTTAAAAATAGCATATTTTACTGTACGTAATCCGCAGCGGCGTATTATCTGCAAAGCCATTTTTTCAAGTGAAAAAATTAAAAAAAAACATTGCATAATCTGCAGCGCCGTATAATCAGCAGCAATTTTTACGGCGAATAATCCAAAATATATACTACTAATAATGTAGTGTCAGATAAAAAAGAAATACACAATATGATTAAAATTATAAGTAATAAGTTGTACAAAAAAAAACCCCTAAATTTTTGTGTAAAATCCTTTTTTCCATCGGACATTTATTGTTACCACAATTTCTAAACTTTCGATTTTAATACCTGCTAATTCCGACGTCTGAAGGCTGTAATTCCTTTGTCAGTCTTGCAGGTATAAGTTGCAGATGCGGACTCTTCAGGGCATTTTCAACATTTTCACTGGGATGTGCTTCATTGAGTCCATAATTAAAAAGCTTAGGGTCACATTTTTTAAAATTAGACTTTTTTTCCTCTCACCACAATTGAATATTTGATTCATCAACGTTAGACAATCTTGCAGTTTTCCGATTTCCTACTTCAGTAGCCTTTTCTATAATGTTTAGTTCAAAATCAGCCGTGTAATTTACACGCTTCCGCTTCAACATGATGATATATGAATTTGAATATTTTCAGGAAAAAACAGCTCATGTGAAGACGTAATGCGAAATGACGAAAGCAACTAGCAACTGTAATATCTCTCCTAGGAACCGAATTCATTCTTGAACTTATTTGGACAAAACTGATTGTAGCTGAAAAACATCGGCCAACCCGAAAAAGCTTTCAGTGCCAACTGTTATTTATTTTTTTTAAAACATAAAGGTTATTTTTTTCAAAACTTTATTGTATGCATTTCTGATGGAGAATGCTTTTTATCATATTATCCGTGGCGGCGTATAATACGCCCAAGGAAATCTGAAACTTTTTTAACACATAATCCGCAGATAATAAACAGGAAAATGGGGTAATCTTTAGAGTGTAATGAAAATTAATTAGTTTCAAACTGAGATATTATTTTTGAAAAAGCTATGAGAATAATAGTGAATTTATAAACTTTAAATTTGGTTCTATTAAAATTTGTTGCATGGAATAAACAATGTTTTTAACTAGTATGATGTAGAAATTCAGTGAGTGGTATTTCAGTATTAGCACTCCCTTTATTTATTATTTAAGGTGCAACACCAATAGCTAATAACCTTATGTGACAGTGATAGCCCAATGGTCATGGTTGTGGTATAAGCTGAAGAATAAATTGTTTGTGGGCCCAGTTCAAGTCATCAGTCCTTATTTCCGTTTTTGAGATATTTATTATGACGACACTAACACATTCACAACACGAACAACATTGAATATTTATTAGGTACATCACTGATTCCAAGACTCCTCAATCCATTAAAGTTTCTCATAGACTGATTGAATTTCCCATTTGTTAGAGAAAGTTCAAGCAAATTTCCCCTTAGGGATTACTGTGGAGCAAGTTGCCACAATGGTCATGAATTTGTGGCTGGCATTATTGAGTTGCAAGTTTGAGTCCTCATGTTGGCATGATGTGGAAGTTTGAAAGATGGGGTTCAGCTCAGATGTCATCCTCAACAATTAACTGCAGTTTGAAATTGTGAGGTCCATTGCCAATAGCCCTCATGTTTTCTTAGAGTGCAGTATTAATAAATATTTACTCACCCACACATGCTGATAATCTAATTGTCTAGTTCTAAAGTTCCTTTCAACTTTCTTTTACTTCAGTTCTCTCTTTTCTTAGTTCAGAAGTATCATTATCTCTTCATAAAATACAACATTGTGATCACCAAGTGATTATTTCTTTCTCAGCATGAATTGATGTTTCTGAAGTTTTATTGGAACATTTTTTGCTCTAAATAATAATTTTATTTTATAAATGAAAATAATTGCTGCCTGTTTTTAAAACCAGCCATTGAATATATATTGCATTCATTAACAGCATACTATAAATTTACATTTGTCTCATAATCTCTTTGTATTTATTATACTTTTTTTAATAGTGGTTATGAAACATCTTAAAATTTATATCTTATTGAAAAGCTTTATTTTAAAGAAACACCTCTTAAACTGACTAAAATTGTAGAATCTTTATTAAAATATTGTTTGACAATCTGCTTGCTTATAACAATTATGGTTTAAAGATGTATCATAGTAATCGACTTTTATTTGTAATAAATTAATGTTATAGGTAAGTAGTTTCTGTGTTACGAAGTTTAAATGAATGCAAATGTTGAGTAGTTTTTAGCTATTGTTAGGATTTTATTAGCTGTAAATGAAGCAGATTTGCTATTTTATTAATATAGATTATAGAATTTAAGTAACAAGATATTTTTTTTGAATGAAACATGGTTACATGTTATATGTTCATATGTTTTGAATGGCATGTTTTCTTAATTTATGAAATAATTAAAATGAAAGGAGTACTTTGAAAATGGACCCAATCCTTGGAATTTCCTTATTAGTAGAGATTTTTCATTTGGTTAATTTACTTTTTATGTATATAATTATATATTGTTTTGCTGTTCTTGGTTTATGATTCCAGAATTTTTTCATTCTAAATTTTGTAGGATAATTTATGCTTCTATTTATTTTGTTATAATAAAAAAAAAAAGTTATAATAAGAAAGAGACCTTAATTTTTCAAATGCATTTTTTTAAAAATCTAGATGTGTGTCTTTAACATTTCAGCTGATTATTCTGTAAATAATCAATTGTATATGCAGTTTTTAAAAAATTTAATTTTAAATCTTTCTGAAGTATATTTGTGAAGTTATATTTTTCTCTTTCTCAATAATGATTATTTTATGGAATATTATTTTATTTGAAATAAAAATATACTAGTTTATCATTTTTTTTCTTCAAAAAATGTTTTCAAAGTTAGAAAATGAACATATATTGTTTCTTAATCAAACAATGAAATTTGCAAAAAAAGATATTTTTTTGCTTCTAAAATTCTTGAATTTGTACCATTTTTAAAGGAAAGCTTGCTGCTCAAATATATGTTGTGGCTAATGTATTCTTTTGCAGCTGATTAATTCTGTAAAAGTGTAGTATATGTGCTAATTCTGAATGATTTTCAAAAGAAAGTTTTTTAAGTTTAGTATATATTAGTGCAAAAACATCCCAATTATCATTTATAGTTTTCAGATATCAAATTGTATTTGCTCTAGTATGAACAAATTTAGTATCCCCCCCCCCCGCAGAATTTTTATACATTTAAGGTTAAACCTACTACTAGGTTAATTCAGTGGTGTAACATACACCCCTGCACCGGGGGGGGGGGCAAAGCCAAGCTGCTGCCAAGTACCTACCCTTTGTAAAATCCAACTTGGGGGCCCAAAACTGTATTTTGCACTGGGCCCGAATGTTCTCTGTTATGCTACTGGATTAATTTATAGGTGTTTGATAAATAGCTTGGCATACACCTGACAATCCTGTTAGGTATTGATTCAGAGAATTTTCTATATAAGCATAAATCTAAATCAGGTGTCAGCAACCTTATAGCTGTGGTTTAACAAATTAATCTACCAATATGATTGAGGGTGCCACGTAATTGGAAATATTTCAAAAATTCAATTCCAACGGCAATACATGCAGAGTTAGGGAATAAAAAAGAATAATTTAAATATACTTATTGATATAAAAATATACAACATAAAATATAACTATTCCTTCAACATAAATAAAAAATTAAAACTATAAATCTTAATATGCATCTCTTAAGAATATTTATTAAAATTAAAAGTAAACAAATATAACTATTCTTCAATACAAATAAAAAAATTAAATTGTACATAGATTATGTATTTTATAGAATATTTATAAAAATAAGAACTAAATAAAATATAAGTGTTCATGTACTGTAGTTAGATTAAAAATTAAAATTTTATTCTTGAACCTTGAGCCTGCAAAGCTGTACTTAGTATCACAATATCTAGGATATAATTGTTTACATATATATATATATATATATGTAGAGCAGAAAGCAGAGCAGATGCTATTTTCTTTAAACAATTAAGTTTCAAGAAACAGTTAATTAAGCAATTTAAAATAGCTGTCAATTCATTAGAGTCATCATCCAAATATTTCCGTAAATTTTGCTTTTCATAATTCAGAAGATGTTAGTTCAGTAAGTTCCATTTAAGAATCATGAGCTTCTTTCCACTCAAAAATTGACAAATCGAATGGGTTAATTAATGGGTCTATATTAAATCATGTTTGATTAGTAAGAAAATTATAGGCATACAATCTTCAAAGTCTTTGCATATTTTAGAAAACTCCTCCAGTGCTTCAATGTAGGTTTGAAGTTCATCTTTGTCTATGGTCAATGTATTTGCAAGCACTTTGACAGTTTAGAAGTATTTGTAGGTGCTAGTATTAATATCACCGGAAAATATGCTTAATTTTGTAGCAAAGCATTTCAAATAAAGCACACAAACCACATGAAGCTGATTCAGCTGAATCGTTTTGTAGCAGAGAATTGAATGTGAGAAATAGCCTTTAAATAAAAATGTGTGAAGCACAGAGAGGAGAGACTGAGCGATTTAGCTTTATCTTATTTTGTAGATTGGGGGGGGGGGTGCCGCTGGAAATTGCTCTGTGTGCCACAGGATGCCAAGAAACCAAAAGCACTAAACCAAGAAATTGAGTCACAATAGCTTTGAGATACACTTCAACTGCCTCAAAGTATAATTTCATGTACTTGAATTAAAAAAAAAATCAAAATGTGTGTGAAGTCGTTTTTGATTAGTTAAAAGTAATATTGATCAATTAAAAATATTATTTTTTCATTAATGTCAAAATATTGATATTTCTATATTGTATATTTTTTTTATTTAATAGAGTTTTAAGCCATGGAGCCTAAAGCTGGAAGATTAGTTAAAGCTATCTATGATTTCCCAACTGATGATTCTTCAGAATTACCTTTACAAATAGGAGATATTGTGCAAGTTAAAGAAAGAATAGATAAGCAATGGTCTCATGGTGTATCTAATAATCGTGAAGGCAGTTTTCCTATTGGATTCACTGTTGAATTAAAAATTCCTCCTCTTGCTGACCAAGATCGTCTGTTTGCTATATCTAATGATTTCTCTGCTCAGGAAGATGGAGACCTCACATTAAAAAAAGGTATTAAAAATAATGAATGGTTGAGATATAGCTATAATTACTATATTATATACATATTTTTAAAAAAAACCCCATTTTAGATGGATATTATTTGTAACTTCTATTTTTCTGGAATTGTTGAAAGAAAAGACTAAGGAGATTCATTAAGAAATCTTTTCTCTTCAATATTATTTATTAAATGTTAATCGTATTCTTAGTTTAAATAATAAGGTGATTAAAATTATTAAAAGAAAAGGGCATCCAATTTTATTCAACTATGAAACTTGAGTATTTATTCTTAAATGAAGAAAACAATATAATTTTTTTATTTAAAAGTGTTGCAGTTTCTTTATTACTGTATAGAGCTAAGAGCAGTCGAGCATTTGTTTTAAACTGAAGAATTTCATAAATTAGATTATTTTTCCTCAAATTTATTTGTAATTGTTCATAAAACATACCTGTAAGTTACTTTTTAATTCTTAGAATGGCATGAGTGTATATTTAATTTTATTTCAAGTGCAGAGAGATAGATTTATTTTAGAAGATAGAACTCTATACTTAAATTTTTAGAAAAATAATGCATGAAGTATTATTTTATATGCCTCAAAACTCCTCTTAAACATTTTTAAAAACCACAGCAAATCAAATTAATAAAATTATTCTTTAATAATTAAATGACTGTTCAAATATTACGAAGGAAATTAGATATGGTTGGAAGAATGAAGCAATTAAAAGTGTTTCAAAACAATACTTAATAGGTACAGGCAATGAACTGCTTATCTCAAAAGATTTTCTTAGACTGGTTTCCTCCTTTGCTTTCTTCTCTCATTAAACATAGGAGGAAAAAAATGACTTTCATTTCCTTCTCAGCTGCCACAGTCAAAACAGGTTGCTCTGTAAGATATTTTATTGACTTAGCTCCATACTTTATTATTTTTATCAAAAGGTATATTTTCAAGGTATGTTTTAAGAAATATATGTGAAGAATTTTATTGGTATATAAAAATAATTTATAGTGTTATGAAAGGGGTATCTTATAAAATTTTTTGTTTTTAAGTATTAGTCTTTTGTATTGTATTGAGTAGTATCAGAAGGATATATGAATGTTTTTATGTGTTATATTTGTATGCGAAGCTTTCAATCCACATTTTTTAAAAGAAATGAAATGACCTATTTATTTTCTTTTGATTGAAAATTGGATATTTTTAATGATATACTTTTGTTAATATTTAGGGCATCTTTGGAAAGAATAAATGTATTTAATTATAAGTATGATTTTGCTGCAATGATAGTTTTAAATCAAATTGAATTGTGATGGATTATTTCCTTTTTTAAACTATTGCATTATTTTCATGTACATTTTGATTTTCATTTTGTTGGATGTATGTGAACAAAATTTTTCATAATCCTTTATAATTTATTTAAAATTTGATCTTTAAATTCTTGTATTTTTATGTGTGACAAATATTGTTTTTGATCATTTTTAATTTCTACCCTTCTGTACAATAGTATTTTATGATAGTATACTAGTAATTTGCCTTAGTTATGATATATTTGATATATTTATAATAGTTTATGATATATTTATAATAGTGATTTTATAATCTTTTTTCTTTTTCATTGCTATACTCAGGTTTATCTGTTAGTTTTTCTTAAGAAAGTGACATTTGTAAGCAGTGACTTTTATGGCTTCTATTATATTTATTTTTCATCAGTAGATTTGTATGTTATTAATGACTGCATACATGTTGTTAAATATTGTGTAGTTTGATATGTGTGTATTAGTTTTGTGTGAATGCCAACAGATGGCACTGTGTAAATTGTTGGACTGTTATGTAATGTGCCTGTATAATCATTCTTGTCTTGTCTCCCGTCATTAAATGTTGTGTTTCTGAACGTCTCTCTTTGAATGAAGTCTCTATTCACACTTAGTCAATAATTTTACATGGTGCCGAAACTTTAGGACTTGGGACATTGATCCTTAGATTTTTTTAAAATTGGAAGTGTGAATAAGAAGATTTAAAATTAAAAATGGAGAGAGAAAATGAAAATTTGAAAAGGGAGATCGAGAGTCAGAAAAAGAAAAGAACTGTAGTCAGGCAGTTGATGACAAAATTATTGTCAAAAATCGAAACTAATTTATCCGCTGATGTTGCTGATAGAGAAAAGAAAGAAATATTGGAGGACTTGAAAGTTCAACTTAATTTAAAATGTCAGAATTGAGATCTTTAGATGAAAAGATAGAAAACCATGTTCCTGAATCAGAGTTCGAGAACGAGATTACTTCTTCTCAAGAGTATCAAGAAAAAATTGTGACCATTCAAGGAAAAATTCAAAGATTATTGAATAGGAAACTGAATTCTGAAAGACGTAGCGAAGCTAATAATAATGAAATTAAAGAAACTGTTATTGTGAAAAATTCGGAAAACAGAGCGATGAATCTTCCTCGTCTTCAAATTGAAACATTCTATGGTGATTCCTGTAAATGGCTGGACTTTTGGAACCAGTTTGAAACCACAATTCATGGAAACGATGATCTGAGAAAAACGGAAAAATTTGCATACCTGAAATCCTTACACGGAGAAATGCTGTATCTTCAATTTCTGGATTCGCAATTAGTGATCAAAATTATGACTCTTCAATTGAAATTCTAAAAGAACGCTTTGGAAGAACTGATATTGTGATTATTTCTCACATGAATAAGCTTTTAGCTATCGAACCAATTCGAAATATTTCGTATCTTAAAGGACTGCATAAATTATACAATGAATGCGTAATACAAATAAGAAGTTTGAATTCTTTAAATGTAACATCTGGATGTTATGGAAATTTGTTATGCCCGATAATCTTACAAAAGATCCCAGAAGAACTAAATTTAAAATTTAACCGGTATCGGAAAAAAGATATGGAATTCCAAATAGAAGAATTAATGGACTTTTTGAAACGAGAAGTGAATTGCCGAGAAGCTACAAACTTCGTGAATAAAAACAATCTACGTCAAGAATTTCCGAAGCAAGAGCAGAGTACAAGATATAATTTTAATTATAAAAATAAACATACTGGTACAGCATCTGCACTATCAACAATTAACAGTAAGTGCATTTTTTGTCATCAAGATGATCATTTGAAATACAATTGCAATACTATAAATAGTAGTATTCAAAAACGTGAATTTCTTCGAAAAACTGGTCGCTGTTATGAATGTTTTGGTCAAAAGCATAGAGCTACGGACTGTAAGAGTAAATCTAATTGTGTTAAATGTCGTGGAAAACATCACGAATCTATCTGCTTCCATTGTGATTTAAATTCCGAAAAAAGAGAAGAAAAAGAACAAAACGAAACCATTATTGTAAGTCAGAACAATTCTTCTAGAAATGAATCGAGTGTCATATTACAAACAGTATTGGCAGAGAAAAAAAATGCTTCGTAAAATGTTTATTGGATGCTGGGTCCCAAATATCAGCAATTCATGAAGATTTATCAAGATCATTTAAATTTACGAGTAAAAGGTGAAAGAGAATTGAATATTTATACTTTCGGAGAAAAAAACTGCAAATGAAACAAGTGTAAAATCGTAGAGCTAACTTTGAGAAACATAAATGATCCTGAAAAGAAAATAACCTTCGAATTAATGGAAGTCCCAATAATCACTACAGCTGAAATCAGAGTTCCAGAAAAAAAAATAAAACAACAACTTGAGCGCCAGGAAATCTGTTTTATTGTGTGTAGCGTTGAAAAATGCGAACCAGAAATCGAAATATTAATAGGCGCCGATGTGCTGTGGTCTATTACAAGCAGTGAAATAAAACGAATAAATAAAAGCTGCGTAGCTATTGAGACAGCCTTTGGTTCGTGCTTGTCTGGAACATTTCGCAATGAGGAACCCCTTACATGTGGATTTATGAAGGTTACTTCTCAGCTGACTGTTGGCCTTGAAAAGAGTGTTAGCTCTCCAGATCTTTGATTCTTCGATTATACTAAAAGAAAAACGTTGCGAAATTTCACTTCCTTTGAAAGAAGAAAATATTAAATTGAACGAAAATTTTTATGTTGATGACTTTATTTGCAGTGTAGATTCTGATGAAGAGGCTCGCCGAGTGTATCATGAAGTTTAATTAATTTTGAGTGAAGAATTTAACCAAATGGAAAACCAACTCTAACGCATTAAAAGAGGAGATTGAAACCGTAACCAGCAAAGAGGTGAAACTTGGATTTCCTGATTCTTCTTCAAAAGTATTAGGACTTAGATACAACTCTTCCAAAGATTTATTTACCTTTTCACCAGAAACTATTTATGAAGCTTCCCATTCTAATGAACCTACTAAAAGAACTGTTCTTCAAAGTTGTTCGATCCTATTGGTTTTTTGTCGCCATATTCCTATCCAAGCCAAAATCCTTTTTCAAAAATTGTGGATTGAATGGAATGGACTGGGATAAAAATATACCAGAAAATATGAAAACAATGTGGAAAAATTGGTGTCAAAACTTGCAAGTCTTAGCAGACTTTAAGGTATCACGGTGGTACTTCAAAAACTGTGATGAAATCCCCCATGATGTGGAACTTCATGTGTTTTGTGACGCATCCCAAGCAGCGTATGGAACTGTGATCTATTTAAGATATGTGAGTGCTAGTGATATTAGAACTTCTTTTGTTATTTCGAAAGGAAGAGTAGCTCCGTTGAAAAAACTTACTCTTCCTCGGCTCGAATTATTAGCTGCTGTGATTGCAGCTCGATTACTCTGTGTTGTGCAACCTCATTTTCCTTCTGCAAAGACTTACCTATGGACTGACAGTTTGATTGTCCTTCATTGGATTAAATCTTCAAAACGATGGAAACAATTTGTGAATAATCGAGTTCAAGAAATAAAACAAAAGACTTCTCCAGCTAATTGGTATCATTGCCCTGGTAACCAGAACCCTGCAGATAAAATCACCCGTAGATGCAGTGTAAAACAACTATCACAAGATAATTCTTGGAAATTTCGCCCACCATGGTTAAGTGATTTTAAATCCAGTTGGCCAGTGCAGGAAAATTCGTCAATTTGTTGTGACTCAGAAGAAAGCTGTTCTATGTGTTGTGAAAGTGACAACTATGATAATAGTGAAAGTGATATTGTTCCTGTATTTAATTGTGCTTTAATCAAACCCATTCTAAATATTGAGGATTTTAGTACTCTACGCAGGTTGCTTCGAGTGACATCATTGGTGTTTAGATTTATCTATAATGCTTGGAATAGCAATAACAGAAGGAGTGGCCCAATCACTTCTTTGAAAACTTCAAAGGCTTTGATCTATTTTATTAAGATGTCTCAAGAAAATTCTTTCAGTTCTGAAATTAATAATATAAAACTGAATAAGTCTGTTAATAAGAATTCTAAATTGTGTAATTTTAATGTTATGATTGATGATGATAATATTTTAAGAATTAAGAGTCGTTTAACTAATTCTTCTTTAGATGTTTATGAGAAACATCCAATTATTTTATCAAATGATTATTTTGCTTCTCTAATTGTATATGATTGTCATGAAAAAGTACTTCACAATGGTGTGAATGAAACTTTAATACAGGTAAGGAGTAAATTTTGGATACTAAAGGCTAGACAATTTATTAAATCTATTGTGTATAATTGTAGAGTGCGTAAAAAGTTTCATGCTAAAAGTGGCCAGCAAAATATTGCACCACTTCCTAATGATCGAATTGAAAAATCACAACCCTTTGAAATAACTGGGGTGGACTTTGCTGGACCATTATATCTCAAAGATGGTTCAAAGGTTTATATTTCATTATTTACATGTGCTGTTACTCGTAATGTTCATTTAGAGTTATTATCTAGTTTAAGTACTGAATGTTTTATCCAATCTTTAAGAAGATTTTTTGGTCGTAGGGGTATTAGTAGAATTATATATTCTGATAATGCTAAGACATTTAAAACAGCTAATAAAGAACTTAAATTTTTGTATAAATTATGTTATGATGAAAATGTATTGAATTTTGTAGAAAATTTTCAATTGGAATGGAAATTTATAGTCGAAGGAGCCTCATGGTGGGGAGGATTTTGGGAACGCTTAGTTAGATCTGTAAAGAATTGTTTAAAATCTGTGTTAGGTAAAACATCTCTTATGTATGAAGAATTAAATACTGTAGTCATTGAAGTTGAAGCTGTAATTAACTCTAGGTCTTTGACCTATGTATATAATGATGTAAATGAACCTGATCCATTAACTCCATCTCATTTTACTGTTGGATCTAGATTAACTACTTTACCATCTCCCAAATTGAATGCAAATTCTATTAATGTTGAACTTACTAAGAAATGGAAATATAGACAATTATTGTTAGATCATTTCTGGAAACGTTTTTTTAAAGAATATTTATTAGAATTAAGATCAGTAATGTTTACCAAGCAATCAAAAAATATTCCAAATCTTAAAATTGATGATGTTGTTCTTATCAGAGAGGATAATGTTAAGCGTTATAATTGGAAATTAGGTAGAATTAAAAAGTTATTTCCAGGGTAGAGATGGAAAGGTAAGATTTTGTGAAATTCAGTTGTCAAAAGGTGTTATAAAAAGGCCAGTTGAAAGACTGTATAATTTAGAGGTTAAAAATACTGGTTGATGCATCCTTGGAGGATGCATGGGGGGAGTGTTAAATATTGTGTAGTTTGATATGTGTGTATTAGTTTTGTGTGAATGCCAACAGATGGCGCTGTGTAAATTGTTGCACTGTTATGTTATGTGCCTGTATAATTATTCTCGTCTTGCTCCCGTCATTAAATGTTGTGTTTCGGAACGTCTCTCTTTGAATGAAGTCTCTATTCACACTAAGTTAAATAATTTTATACATGTATAGCAACTGTAATTCATGAAATTCATATGCTCTTTTTTTCCTACTTGTAATAACTATCTTGTATTTTGTGATTCTATTATTTTTTAATTTTTTCATTGAAGTAACTAGAGAACAACTTAATTAAAAAAATTGATTTGTATTAGAACTTTTGACGAATAAAATATTTGTGAAGTATGAATATAAATTTATGAGTGAAATATTGTTTTGAAGTATGAATAACAAACCTGATGATGTCTACATATTCATGAAAATGATGTTTATGTACTTCAATATACAATAAAGTTTAAATGATCCCAAACAAATACAAAATATCATAAACAAGAAAAATATATTCTGTATTTTACTTTACTCGTTCTTTAGAATAGAATTATATTTGGTGTGTCTCCCATCCAGTATAGTGTTTAGCCACGCTGACTGCTGTGCCGTAGGGCCTGGGTTTAAATCCCAGAGAAGACATGGATGTTTGTAAATGTATAGTGCCTTTGCGGCAGGGGGGTACTCTAAATAGCTGTCAAGCCGAAAATCCTCTCGGGAAATTGGTAGATGGGGAAGAGAGGTGGGAAGCTCCTGACCCTTCCCCAGGGTATTCTCCTTCAAAATTGGGGTGGAACCGAGCTAAATCCTACTGTTACCTGAATGGTGCTCAAGGCTACGGTCAACGATAGACGTAAATCTAGCCCCTTGCCATGATGAATTTCGTGGGCCTGGATCTGACACAGTTGAGATCAGGTGGCATAAGAAACAACAGCATATTTGGTGTTCAGTTACCTGTAAAATAATGTTTTTAAAAATTATGAATAAATTTTTTAAAATGAATTATGATTTCTTTTTTAGGAGACCTAGTTGTAGGAAAGCAACCAATTGATTCAAACTGGTGGAGAGGAGAAATTGATGGACAATATGGTATATTTCCATTGACACATGTTTGGGAAATTGATGCAAAAATTCTTCCAAAAGCTACTTCACTCAAAAAAATGTCTCTCAAGGCAAAAGTTAAAATGAATATGAAAGCACAAATAGAAGAAGAAATGGACCTTTATAAAGATGAAATTGTTATCATTATTGAAGAAGTGGATAAGGGATGGTATAGGTACAGCAATGTTTTTTTTATATTTGCTTTTGTTAAACAGACTTATTTAATTTATTCTTGCATAATTTCCTGTGTAAGGCATTAGAAAATAATATTAATATGTTAAATTTAGTACTTGTTCTCTATATACTAAAGTAAATTAAATGTTGGGAAGTTTTCATAT
This sequence comes from Trichonephila clavata, assembly GCA_019973975.1. NCBI lineage: Eukaryota > Metazoa > Arthropoda > Arachnida > Araneae > Nephilidae > Trichonephila > Trichonephila clavata. Next base: position 92,425 of record BMAO01028967.1, on the reverse strand, counting down.
TTTCTGTTCTAAAAAAATTCTAGAGCTGCTTTAAATTCGATCTATAACTGTAATTAAGAGCTTTTAATAAATTCTTTTTTTTTTTGTATGTTAGATGTACAAAATTGTTTCTTTTTAAAGTTTCTCATTAGCTATGTGAATTATAAATGCTAGGCAAAAACATTGAAAAAGTTATTGTTGAAGTTATGTATTATCATGTATTGGATGAGAAAATGAGCATAATTTTTTCCATCCCTTTCACTTTCCTCTCCTCCCAGAATTGGAAGTAATTACTAATAATCCATTTTATTTCATGATTCTGCCAATGGGAAGAGAAGGAAAAAGTTTGTTCTCATTCTTGTCTGTGAATTTGATTTTCATTCTTGCTTGTGACTTTGTTTTCTTTATTAAGTAATTATTCAAGCATTTATACAGAATTTAATTTTATATATTATGAGTAAAAAATGTCTTAAATCCTTTTAAATGGAACACAAATTATTTTTACTACATTACAAGTCTTTGTAATATATTTTAACTTTGTCAATTATCTTATTGTGATATGATTATCTAATTTAAGATTAATCTTTATATGAAATAGGTGAACATGATTGTGAACATTTGTGGTAACCTCTGATTACCCCATACATCCAAACCCTCTTGTCTATCTGTAAACTGGGCTAGATGTGTAGGAGGAACTAAATCCACAGACATTATTCCAATCTAATTTGATTTATTAATTCTTATTAGATTATGAAACCGACACAACGGAATTCTAATTAAGATATATAAACAATGGTAGAGTGCAGAAATGAGATATTCTAATACGGGGATAATATTAAAGACCCTCAACTGAATCTAAGATAGCCTAAATACACTCAATTACAACTACTTTGCACACTAATAATCAGCTTTTACTTAATCAAGTGTACAGTACCGGAATTTTTAATGCATCGGATCCCACACGGGAAACTTTAGGCACTTTCTTTGGCTTGATCTAATGACGATGGCTCCACGCTCTGCAATCCTTTTATTAATTCCTGAATTTCAGGTTCATTTCTACTTGCACACAATAAACATATCAACTTCAGCTTGTCAACAACTACGTGTCAACATATCATTTGCTCCCTTCCTTTCCTTCACTTTACTTAACTTAACCTCTTACTTCACTCTGTTCAACTCACGAAAACTGAATTTATATAATATTCCTCATTTATATAAATTATGTTTGGTTTCTCAATGAAAGTTGGTTGAAATAAATATTTTGCTTTAAAGAGAAAAGAAGATATTAGTAGAATCGCGTATAGATCCGTCACACATTTATCATTTTTTTGTTTTTATTATAGAAACATGCTACTTGTATCTTTTTCAGAATTTTAACATAATTATTTTTGTAGATTATATATATGTATTGGATTTCTTGCTCAGTACTAAAAACAAGATCTATCCATTAAAACCTTTTGTATTTGCTCAGTATTAAAAAAAAGAGGGAAGGTTGGTTGAAAATTAAAAAAGATTGTAACTCTGTAAACAGTTTTCATCCTACTGTATTTATAACTGCTGAAGCATCCATCATGAAATTTTAGAATTTTTTTTATCTTGAATATATGTAGATATATATTGTATATAGTCTTTTTATCCTTTTTTCAAGACTGAGAATCGACTTTTTAGTATAGGTGGATTATTAAGTTGCCAGAATAAGCTAAAGTAAAAGATTTTTATGAAAAATACTTGCATATATTTTTTGAGTTTTATGATGTCAAATGAAGTGTTTTTATTATTTTGCTTATGAAACCATTTGGCCATTTGGAAAAAAAATTAATGATACATTTTTCATAGAAACTGCCTAATTATAATGAAAGTCCATGTGAAGTGTTTATATATATATAATTAAAATTATAAACATTGAATAGATTAGAGTTACTTTTAAACAATTCTTTTTTGTGTTACATGTTGTTAGTTCCAGTATACCTCTTAAATATATACTTTAATAAATGAAGCTTTTAAAAAAATTAGTATTGTTTTTGTAGTTTTATCCTTTATAAATGATTTGTTTTAAATCTGTGATTTCATAATGTGAAGCACATAGTAATTTTGGTCAATGTTCTTTTGTAGAGGTGAATGTAATGGAAGACAAGGAATTTTCCCCGCATCTTTTGTTACTGTACTATCAGAAGATGACCACTCTTCAGCATCTACTCCCCAGGCTTCTGTTGATAATGCTGTGAATCTAAGTGTTAATAAAATCATGCAAGATGATAATCATACAGGTTATGATTGCATTAACAGTGGTATTATGCCATATGGAAGAACAATTCATCCTTTTAAGGCAGAATATGCAAATGAATTAAGTTTTAATGATGGCGAGATTGTAAATTTGATTAGATATGTGGATGACAATTGGCTAGAAGGTGAAATAGATGGTAAAATAGGAATTTTTCCTGCAAATTTTATTAATATTGTTGTTGACTGTCCAAAATCAAAGGAAAATTCTTGTGATTCAAAAGAAAATGGAAATGACAATGATGATAACCTATTTCCAGAAGATACTTATGGTAGAGTGATTTTTGATTTCTATCCTCAACTTGAGGGGGATGTAACTTTAAAAGAAGGAGATACAGTTACTCTTATTCGCAAAATAGATCGTAACTGGTATGAAGTAGTGACTGATAATGGTGAAACAGGAATTTGCCCAGAATCATATATAGAAATTATTGGAAGTGGACCACCGTCTTATAATGAAGTTATGAGTACCTTGTATGATTTTCCAGCAAACCAATCATCAAACAATAGCAATGATTTAGGAAGAACAAAGAATTATATGTCAAGTTATGGTGATTCTATTATTTCCAACTCAGACAATCTAAATTCTTTTACTTGTCAAAATGAGAAAAAAATTTCTGATTCTTCACTTATCGACATTCATAATCAATCTTCTCAAAATTCAAAAGGTTTTAGTGACTCATTATTAGATTCAAGTCAGAATTTAATCAATAATTATGATAATTCATTATCCAATCAAGGATCATTTAATGATAGTGGTATAAATCGGGATTGGAAAGAGATAAAAAATGGTTCTTTTGCATCTCCCAGAGAATCTTACCAAAATATACCAGAAATAAACTTAAGGTATGCATTATAAATATTAATTACAAAAATATTTACATGCATCTTTTATGTGATTTTATATTTTCATGTTTGCATAATATAAGTTTCAATTAATAAAGGTTTTTTAAATTTCAGCTTTTTTTTTGTTGTTGTTATTCTAGAATTTCTTTAAGTGTAATTATGTGGAAACATATTTTTAAGAGAATTATTTATTTACTAAAACTGTTGTTAATTATTAATTCATATTTTAAAAATTTAAATAAGCATTTTTTCTCTTTATTTTAATGTTTCTTTAAAAAAATTTTTTTTTTTATCTAAATTTAAAATTTGGCTGTTTTTTAATATTTTAAATACAAGATTAGATTTGGATTCATATCTTTTTGTATAAAATCCAACACAAGTTTTAAATAATTTTTTTTTCTATATCTATGTAGTAAGGCAGTAAATGTTTGATAACTTTTTTTACAGTATAGCACTTTCTATTAAATAGATAGTTGTTAAAATAATGATGCATATTTCACAAGATTTAGAATTGAGTAATTGAAAAAGAAATTTTTTTGGAAATTTTATAAATTGATTTAGTTTTGCCTTTTTTTTTTGTTTTATTACTTTAAATATTCAAAATATTGTTATAAGCAGACATACAGTACTAATTTTTTGATGTTGTAAGCCATATGTTTTTTCTTTGGGAATTAAATTAACTTTCAGATTTGATTTTTATAAAATGCTGCATTAAAGAATTGTTATTAGAATCTTACCATATTTTCATTGTATCTAGAATGTAAAGTTATTTATATCAGATGTATTGCATTGTATATTCATTTCTATAATTTTCCTGTATAGTAATGATGTTCTATCTAACTGGAATACTGAAGATAACACAAAAAGAAATTCTCTTGGTATGTATTTTAAAAACTTTTTTAAAAAAAATATCTTTAAAGTAAAAAATTATTGTACTAAATGTTTTTTTATATTTTTTTAAAATTGTATCCTGTAATATTTTGTGTATCCTTGTAATATTTTGGAACAGCTATTATTTTAAAATTAAACAGTTTACTGTTGTTACATTATTTTTAAAGATTTATTTTGAATGATTTTCAAATTTAATTATAAAATTAGTGAATTATTCAAATGTGTTAATTTCAGCATCCACTGCAACAACTCCTGTTAGGCCTCCTCCTCCTACAAATGTTCTTAGAAATAAATTATCTCAAAATAGTTCAGACTCATCCTTGAATAGTGCTAGACTTTCTGTTATATCAGTTTCAAGCCAAAGTAGTGCAGAAGCTTTACCTGAAAGTAAGTGCAGAATTTGCAACAATACAGATTGTATTAATGTGTTATGTTTATTTCTTAAAACATGGTATAGGATGGAAAGAACCATTCTTTTTGATTGGAAGTATATTTTTCAAATAATACATATTTATTTTAGTAAAATAAATTAGATATAAAACTTCTTTATATATTTAAATAACTCTATATTGATGTGATATAATTTTATCATTGTTTTTAAAAGGTTGTTTGTGCATTATTTGCTGATGTTGAAAAACACTAGATAATTTTTGAGAGTGAAATAGTTATAAAATGTTATTTATTATAAAAATCAATTTAGATTGTTATGTGCATTTTATGTGTGTATGTTGTTTCATATGCAAATGGTAATTACAACTTTCTCTAACCTGTTGCTTATATCAAAACTCTTTTTCAGTTTCATATATCATTATCTAAGAAGGGATTATTTACTTTGCTATTTTTTTTTAACTTTCATATCCAGTTGGAAAAAATCTCGCATTTTATCCTCTGTGGTAATTGATGTTGTTGTGGTAAAAGCGTTGGGTGATTTGTACTACATTTTTACACTAACTCAGCATTTCGGAATAGAACTGGTAAGAAATTATAACAATTGATATAGAGCACCCCACGCTTTTACCCCGATTACATAAATTTTCTAGTTAATAATTTTATTCTTATATTATGAATTATTTTTTTACTTTTTAGTTCGATTAAACATAAAAGCGTGTTTTTTGGTTTTTCTAAACTATAATTTATTTTAATGAATGCTTTATATCTTCTCTCTCTGTGAGAGGAAGGAAACAAACTACTCATTCTCTCACTCATCATGAGATCTCAGGAACTTTTAGACCTACAAACTTGAAATTTATTTGGCATATTTCTATTGTTTAGTAGTTCCTCTAAATAAGGGATTTGCAGAAATAAACTCTTAAGAGGAAAGGGATCCAAGAGCTTTAAAGGTAAACAATATATATAATAAAATAAAGTAATAAAAGACAAAGAATTGTAATTCCTACAAAGCTAAGAATGAATGGATTTTAAAAAAACATATCAAAACCCACCAAAATATAAGTAAAATAAATGGTGTAAAAGAATATTGCACTAAAATTGGATAAAAATAGAATTTACAAGAATCAGAGGTGTAGAGTTATTAAAATTGAAAATACCCAAAGAGTCATTGGACTAAAATGGAACCTTATTATGATTTCTAAGCTGTCACTGAATTAGGCCAGTGAATTAGGGTTAAGCAATTCTTTATGGATCCCCCTTCTCTGTACAGCAAAAATTTTCTACATAATAAAAAAAAAAAACCAGTTCTGTATTGAAAATAAGGGCTATATCTATCTATAGGTGGAAGGAACACAAGACAGCAAAATATATGTAGTGAGATTAGAAAGGTTTCTCATATAGAGATGAATATAAAGAGAAACCATTGCTAACCATTAAGATTTTTTAAGATGAAGCATCTTAATCAAAACTCACTTGCTAAATGATGTGTTCAATGCATAGAAGCAAAAAACAGAAGTGCCTCCTAGATAGTTTTTTTGTAACTAAACTAAGCATAAGGTATCTTCATAATAATAAGCTAATATATATATATATATATAAGGGAGGGAGAAAAACAATTTGTTCACTCATAATAAGATTTGTAGAATTATTAGACCTACAGACATGAAATGTGGCAGGTATGTTTTTTTTGGTTGTTTTGTTGAGTTGTGATCCACGAAGAATCGGTACTGCAGAAATTGTCTCCCACAGCTGTGTAAAGGATAATATTTATATTGAGTTTGATATTAATTATATATGGACTGACAGTTGCACTAGGGAAGTACCGGGTGATTCAGGTGACTTAAATGTTTGATTTAATAAATCATTCTTTCCATGGAGTCTGACTTTAAATTCATTTAAAATTATTCAAAGTATTAATAAAATTTTACCTTCATTACTTTTTTTTAATATCTTTCTCAATTGTTATATTCTTCTAATCTCCCATGCAAGGAACAGTCATATTTGCTAATATGTATATTTGTAATTTTCCATTGATGCATAAGTAAAATCTTGTTTTGCTATTTCTTAGGACTCAGTACTGATGAAATTAAGAATCTCTTACAACAGAAGGAAAAAACTTTAAAGGTATATTTTATCTCTTTACATTAATGATAATCATAATTTGCATTAATTCATATATTCTTATTCTACTTTTCTGTTTTTTCTTCTGCGTTAAATCTAAAAAAAAATGCAAAAGATCTTCCAAAGTAAATTACTTTAGATCTACAAATAATTTAGGGTGTATATTATCTAATACATCCAAAAAATGTATACTTTTGAGATTAGACTATTTAAAGTGCCTGTTAAAAATTATTAATCTCATGCATTCTACTCGTTTTTATAACTTTTTTCATTGTTTTGATCCTGTGTCCTCATTATCTTTACAATGAAAGGAAATAGAAATATCTGCTAACTTAATATATATTGGTAAATCTTAAAATACAGGCTATCATTTAATAAGCCAATTGTAATTGGTTAAGTTATATTTTGTGCCAATACATTCTTTAAAAAAAATTACTGGTAAAAAAACAATTTTAAATAATGTATCTTTCCTAAGGATTTGCATTCAACTTAAATTTCATGTTATTTTAATGAAAAACAAATAAAAAATAACTTTTTTATGGAGAATAACATATAAGGTAATTTGGGGGAAGAGGATTTAAGGATTTTTCAATTAGTACATTGAAAATTGAAATGACGAGACAATGAAAAAAAATACACTTTATTTTTTAATATTTAATTGGTTATGTATACAAGTTAATTCTCTTCTTAGTATGAAAATAAATTAGAAATTTAATGTTAAAAGAAATTAATTTAATTGTGGCATCTTCCCTTATATATGGGAGAAGATGCCACCAGTCGTGGAGTAAGATGCAACAACACCACAGTAAATAAAAAAAAAAATAAGGAAAACATTACAAAATTAAATGTGAAGTAACAATAACTATAGAAAAACAAAACAAAAAAAATTTCTTTCATAATTAGCTTGCTAAAAAAAAATAACAGTACAGGTTCGAATGATTGCCTACACAACTTTTCTCTCAGGGCAAACTTCGTGCAACCATTTGGTGCATTTGATGCACTGAATCAAGTCACTCTTGGGACCCTTTTTAGCATAAGAGTACCCTTTATACACAGCACAAAAATTGTCATTGTTATCCTCATCAAAACTAGAGGAATTTCTTCGCTTGAGGATGACGCACTGACTCATCTCTTTCTTCTGTCTCTTTGAAGGTTTCTTGTTATTTATTTTGACCTTACCCCCCTTTTCCTGCATAGTTGCTCTCCTCTCTGATTCAGTTAAATTAGTTTTTTTAAACCTGGTTGGTTTGCGTTTTCTGACCAGAGGAATAAGGCTATGCTACCGTGTTCTGTGCTAGTGGAGGCAACCGATGGTGATAGACCAGTTATCATTAATTGCATTTAAGTATTATTAATTATAATAATAATTATTAATTGCATTTATATTTTATATAATACAATCTACAGGCATCATGTGTAACATTATGCTAATATGTTATGCTATATGCACTTTTTTGCTAATATCTTATTTAAAATAACAAGTACGTTTATGGACTTAAAATATGAGGAACGAAATATTATAAAAGTTGTACTCACCACTTTAAATGTACAAAAGATCAAGAAATAAGGCCAATTAAAGACGATTGATTCAGATAAATTCACAAGCCACACTCAATGTCGAACCAGACTTCACACAAGTGGCTCAAAATTGCCATCTATTGATGCATAAAAGTACTATTAACAAACTGGCATCTTCCCCTGAATTACCTTATGCATTTAATTTTTTATTGTAGTTTTTTGTTTAAATAATAGTAGAAAACACTGTATTTGATACAAAAGAAGGGAAGTACATGAAAAATATATTAAATATTTTGTTAGAATTAAGGAAAGTATAAAAAATATATAATTCAAGTAAAATTTTAGACTTTACTATTCTTTTGAAAAGATCAAAATTTTTGATTTGATATAATAATTATGTGAGATAAGCTCAAAGGATGTGAAAAAATGTATATATGAGGTTTTTAGTGTAATGATGAATTTGGCTACACATTTGATTATACTTCCAATCTTATCTAATTATTCTTTTCTGTGAGTTTACTCACATTATCAATTATTATTTTTCAGATACGAATGGCTTGTAAGAACAAATTAGAGGATGAAAAAAGACAAAGTAGTAATAATTTTGTGTCAAATGAAGTAAATGTTCAATTAGAGCAGCTTGATACTGAAATAAACCAATTAAAGCAGGAAATTGGTAAGCATTGCTTTGTTGATATATTTTTTATGACATTTATATTAAATGTAATTGTAGTATTAGTGTTTGTAATAATTTATATTGAATTTAAATTGTGAAGGGTGTTTTATTTCATTTTTTGAGAAATTTTCTTATTTTGTTGTATTGTCATCTGGAATGGAATCTTCAAGAATAAAAGAAAATATGTGTCACTCAGTAACCACAGGAGGGAGGATTACTTCTTTGTGGAAGGGCTGTGATATTTTGTGTTTTGTACAAATTCATTCAAAAATTTATTGAATGAGCTGGGGACTCTAGAATTCATATTTGCTTTACATCTGTTTTAATATAATTTACTTGCTATTAATAAAAATATTCAATTGCTAATGTTATAAGTTTATTCCTCTTTATTCTAAAATTTTGCAAAACAACTTATTTGAAATAATAATTTTTTTTTATTTCCTTAAAACAGGGTTGACAAGAAGGAATTGCACTGTCAGGAAAACTTATATAAATTTTTTTATTGTTAAATTTTTTAAAAAAAGGACAATTTTTCCATTAAAATTGTGAACCAGAATATTAATGGTATAAAATCTGCAATGAATATTCTTTTTTTTTTTTTTTTGTGCTTTATAACTGTTAGCACTAAAAGTGGTCGATCTCTAAATGAATTGACACAACTCAAGAAAACACAACACAAATGGACTGCTAAAGCTCTTTGTTTTTCACCCACACACTGTACACAAAAAGTTACACTCCAAAACAGGGTGTAGTCGGAGCCGCGTCACAAGCGTTTTCACCCGTTAGGTGTTGAGATGTTTCCATCCTTCACTTAATAACAATTTAATAAAAATTACTTCAGACAGAGTTCTTTGCTTTCTTTATCATTAGGTTTGCTTATCATATTGTTTATTTTTTAAATAAATGTATTTTCTGTTTACCAAAAAAAACCCCTTTTTAAATATGAAACAAACAAAAATAATAGCTGTTTATTACCTCTGTATTTTAAATTTAGCTAACCTGAAATCTCGTGTATCTGAGAGTAATATTAGTAGAGATAACCCGGAAGAATGTGAAGCAAGAGAACAAGAGGTTGCAAAAAAGAAGGAAGAAGAGCTCAAACGAAGAGAACAAGAAAGAATGTAATAAGCTTTTAGAAATATTACTATATTTTTAAAATTGTTTTTGACCAATGTTCATTGTTTTGGAACTTTCAAATCAAAATTTGTTGTCTGTAAAGATTAGAATCTTATTTGAAGATGTAAAATTTTGACTTTTTAGTGCTTCTAATAAGAACATGAAAATAATATTTTTGTTTGTTACATTGTATTTTTTATTTGGTTTGATTTTCTTGAAATCTACCTTTAAAAAATTTGTCTTACGGAGTTTTAGAAATCTTTATAGTTCTATTTCTTTCCCTTTATAGTTTCTTCCTCTATTTCCTTTTTTTATTTAATGATCTTTTGCTTTCAAAGTTAATCTCAATTTATGATGAGGAATATGTTCACGCTGAAAATATCTCATTTACTTGGTAGGTATTTTATATTTGATTGAAATACTTGTTACACACATACATACACACACAAATTTTTGCATATAAGTTTATGAGTGTGCTATACTTTAGAGTGTTGATGATTAATACTGAATTTGAATTTTTTAAAAATTTAATTTTGATACATTTTTTTTTTTTTTTAAAGCAGTGTTCCTTTTTCATCAAAAGTGTTACACTCCTATTGCTGAATTTTTAAATGAAAAAGAAAATGAGACTATTTTTATTAAAGTATTAACTAAATAAGTCATTAAGTTAAGTGGTCAGAAAGATCACATTTTACTCAAAGCTTTGAAATAAGCAAATTAATAAATTACTCTGTTTAACTTTTCTTAAAAGATTCCTTTAGGGAGAACTATTTTATCTATGCATTTTTTCTACTGGTTGCATTATTCTAATCTTTAAAAATTTTTGTGTATTAATCATAATTCTTTTTCAGAAGAAAGATGAAAGAACAAAGAGAATGTATAATTACTGAGCTTCTGCAAACAGAAAGAGACTATTTATCAGATTTAAAACTACTGCAAGAAATATTTTTAACCAACCCCAATGAAGCAAAGGTACTTTAATGTATTGTAGGATAACTTCAAATCATAAATGTATGCTTTTGTATTATTTGTTTGCATTTCATTGTGTTTTTAAAATTATTTTTGTTTTTCTTTTCATCACTGTTGTTATATTTTTAAATTATTGCTATTTTTTTAATGTCTAATATTTTAAAATGTTTTTAAAATTAGTTTAAATAACTTTTTTTCAGAATGTATGAATTGATTGATGGAAAGTAATTACATATTAAATTCTTTGTTAGAGAATCAAACGTTCAATGTTTCTCAACTTCATTTCATATGGAATCAAATTTCATTGCCTTTGAATCATTCTCAGTGAATTTAAAAGTGAAATTTCTTGTTGAGTCTTACCTATTGTAAATGCCAGCTCTTGCACTTTGCATGAATCTTCCTTCAATAATGTTTTTAATTCCACATCTTTGTACATTTTCTGCCTTTCACTACATTCTTTGTCTTCAACTTCAAATTCACCTTCAACTCTTGAAACCAGTCTTTACATCTTCTCTCATTTAAAGCAGCCTCACCATATGCTTCTACGAGTAATTGATACAGATGCAAATTTCTTCAAATTAAAGAAGTAAATAAAAAGTTTCCACTTATGATGCGTATTTGGCTAAAAACTTGAGGTTTTTGCCTGAAAAAAATTATGTGATCTTGAAACAAAATTGCTAATACTTTAAGATTATGGTTCTGCGCCAGATGTTCAACCTTGTGATATGGTGTTTTGCATCCAAAAATTTCAACCGTAACTTATTGGAAGGGCCATCTTTTGTCTATTGATGGAAAATTATGGGTATTAGCATTTCATTGTAATGTGAATAATTGTTTATTAAAAAAATTATTGTGATAAATACTAATACATTTTAAAATTACATTGATATGAAAAAATCTGCATTTGTGTATGCATTTGTTTTTTTTTTCAAGAAGCTTATAAATTGTCACATTTAAAAATATATCTAAAATAAACGCTTTGCTATGTAATATTGCATCAATTTTTATGCAATTTAAATATAAAAATTAGTTGATTTTAAATTTGCAAAAATTCACTGACATAAATAAATTTCAAATTGCATACATTTTAGAACTTACCAACTTTTGAATTTTTCTCCTTTAGGATAAAGGAATCAATATACCTCTTCTGTTTGGAAATCTTGATGAAGTAATTGATGTTGCTAGCCGACTTTTAAAAAGACTTCAGAAAGTATCAAGAGATACCCAGTTAATAGGTTGTCTAAATAAAAAATTTCTAAATTAATTTATTTTTTAAATGCTTGATGTTTTTGTCAATTCTTAATTTATTTTAAACTTAGGTGAATGTTTTGTGGGCTTAAGTGATGAGATGAAAGAAATTTATGGTCATTACTGCAGAAACCATGATGAAGTAAATTCTGTGATAGATAAGGTATGCTAAAACTTATTTCTTAATTTCGTATAATTTGATTCCCTTTCAATTTAAAAAAAAATTAAGATTTGATGCTAAAAATTTACAAAAATCTTATATCAACTGATTGATTTATAATTATCAAACAAGTTTCGTAAAAACCTTGCATAAAAAAAATTATGCCACCAAACACTGATCAAGATCTAAATGAACACTGTCATATAAAACCTAAATTCTTATTACCATATTTTCCTGTATATAATCCGCGAATTATATACTTTCAAATTTCCTTGTGCGTATTAAGCGCCGCTGTGGATAATATGATAAAAAACATTCTCCATCAGAAACGAGTACAATAAAGTTTTGAAATAAATAGCATTTATGTTTTATGAAATAAATAATAGATGGCGCCGAAAGCTTTTTCAACTCTGCCGACATATTTCAGCTATAATCAGTTTTGTCCAATTACGTTCAAAAACAAATTTGGTTCCTTGCAAAAATATTACAGTTGCTAGTTGCTGGCATCATTTTGCATTCTGTCTTGACCTGAGCTTTTTGGTCATGCAAATATTCAAGTTCATATATCGTCATGCTTGAAGCGGAATCTTATAAATTACGCGGCTAATTTTGAAATAAATGTTAAAAAAAAGGCTACCGAAGTAGGAAATCGGAACACTGCAAGATTGTTTAATGTTGACGAATCAAATATTCAATTATGGAGAGGAAAATAAAAAGGCTAATTTTGAAAAATGTGACCCAAAGCTTTTTAATTATGGACTTGATGAAACACATCCCAGGGAGAATGTTAAAAATGCCCTGAAGTCCACATCTGCAACTAATATGTGCAGGACTGACAAAAAAATTACAATCTTTAGACTTCAGAATTTACAGATATTAAAATTGAATGTTTAGAAATTATGGTAACAATAAATGTCCGATAAAAAGAAATTTACAAAAAAATTTTAGTCTGTATAATTTATTACTTATAATTTTAATCATATTGTGTATTTTTTTTATCTGACACTACATTATCGGCAGTATATATTTTGGATTATTCGCCGAAAAAATTGCTGTGGATTGATTATGCAACATTTTTTATTTTCGCACTCGAAAAAACGGCTTTGCGGATCATACACAGGAAAATTCGGTAAATCACAAAAATGCACAATTAAAACATAGAAAGGCAGTACCTACCTTATCAGTGTATTACTGTGCAGTGACTAGCTAATGCTAACTTGTCATTTACAAAGTATGACCTTTTTATAAATTTAATTATGTAATTAGATTTAAATCTGGAACGGAGAATTCATAATAAAGTATAAAAATATACAAATTATTATGATGCATTGACAAATATTAAACAACATACTATGCATCAAAATAATTTGCAATACAAAAATACTACTACTTAACATCATTATAAAAACATAGCCCAGATTACACTAAAAGCATAAGAAAAAAAATTCTTAACTGTAAAATAAGATAGTAAATACTATAAAATTCAGCCTATAACAGGCTCCTATACTTTCAAGTCCTTAACTGCAAAATAAGAAAGTAAATACCATAAAATTCAGCCTATAACAGTCTCCTATACTTTCAAGTCGCAGTTTTTAATTTTTAGATGTATTTGCTGTGTAACGTGCATTCGCCTTTTTTATGAAGAAATCTGAAATGTATGAGTGCCTCTTATGCTTTGAAATAATTTATTCAAGGAATTATCTCAGGCTTTTGAAAAAATAGTGTACTTTTCTAGAACTATTACCACTTTAGTTTATGTCATATCTTGTAAATTAATAGCATTTCAATATATGTAGGAGTCTAATTTTTTTTATGCTCTCCTCATTTTTTTATTTTTATTTTTATAGTTATCATTTTTATATCTGGTGTATAAAGCACACCTGTAAATTTCAATCTTACTTTTTGTGTTAAAAGTGTGTGTTGTATGCCAGATTTTAAAGTTGATAGTTTGAATTAATAAAAGTAAAAGTAACAATATTTATGTTGTGTGACAAGTGGACTGTTTTATTATTTCCATACTCAAGGTTGTGGTTGTAGTGCTGAGCAATCATTTAGTGTAAGTAAACATCTTTTTAAGTAGCATTCAACATTTAATGAAGATCATACATACATATAAATATTACTGGACAACACTTAGCATTTTAACATCACATAAAGCAGGCAAGAGACAAAAAAAGAGGCTGCAGCTAGTTACACATATTGAAGACAAACAGAGCTTTTTCACTATCTAGGGCTATTTATATGAAGCATCTACAGGAAGTCTTGGAATCCACATGACTTCCGTGGGCAGTGATTATGATTGGTAGAAAGGTATTATTTAATAGATTCTGATGAAATTTTACTTTTAAAAATGCAAACTGTTAACTTTCAAGAGATACAGTTACAATAATCCCATTGTGTGAGTAAACTAGTTAATTATTTATGCAGGAGTCCTGCAGGCTGGGACCATTACAAATTAAAAAGTTGTTTAGAGAAATTAAAGGGAGTTAATATATATATATATATATATATATATATATATATACCGTAATTTCGCGCGTATAGTCCGCGGACTATCTGTGTTTAAAATGCGAATTTTTGAAGCTGCGGACTATCCACCAGTGCGGATAATACGCTGGTTGTTCACGGTTAAAATCGTTGAAATTTAAAAAACAAGTTTCAAGTCCCACGTACGTGCTCGCTGGGAGAACTGGATGTCGGAAGATTTACATACTTGTATAAAAGGAGGAAATATGAGACGCGCTTCATACACTGAAGTTGCCGAATGTGTTGATAAATTCTGGAAAAGTGTTAAAGTGTCCACCATCTGATCGGGATTTATAAAAGCCGGGATTGTTAGTGAAAGCAAGGAAATCACTGACAGTGAAGATAGTGATGCTGAAAATGAACTTTCGGACACTCTTCCCGAAAATATATTAGAACTGTTTAATTCTGATACCGATGAATCGGACTTTGAAGGTTTTCGTTAATGTAGTAGAATGTGTGATTAATTAATATATGATTAATTAGTAAGCACTGTTTTTTATTTGTATTTAGTGTTATTTCTGAAGGTATATTAGTAAGGAAGTACTTTTTTTCCATTTATACTTAGTTCTTTGTTTCTAAAATACATTAATATTGCCGTATTAAAATAACGTAATTTCGGACGTATAGTCCGCGGACTATCTAGTGGTGCGGACTATCTGACGATTTTTGAAATTTTTTTTATATAAAATCGTGTTTGCGGACTATGCGATGGTGCGGACTATACTTGCGAAATTACGGTATATATATTAATGGTTGCATATTTCAAGAATGCAGATAAATATAATACCTTAAAAAGTTATTAAGTTAAAGTGTTTTTTTTTTCTGAAAAGAATATAGGTATAATTTGAATGGAATTCTGGTTTTTTATAGCTAATAAATCTGTTTGTTGAAGCTGCTATTTGTAATGAATCATATTATTTTGAAAATGTAGGGTATTGTACCATGATATTAAATTTTGAAAATTCAAGTACTAATTATTGAGCATCTTACTTTTTATGTTACATTGTTATTACAATTATTATTATCCATAAATCTCTTTAGGGTTTTTTTCCCAATAAAGATTTTTTTTTAAAAAAAAAATGGAAATATGTTGTGAAAAATACAAGTAAATATTGAAGAAAAACTTAATATTAAAATATGCATGTATAAGTTCAGGAATTAATTATATGCTAATTTTTGTTTAAAATTAATATTTATATGCTGTTTTAATGTAGATTTTCCAGGAGAGCTATTGTATAAAGTAAATATAAATAAGTCATTATAGTAAGCTATTATATAATTTTTATTTTCTAGGGGTTTTGATATTGCATGTTATTGTACTATCTTTAGATTGCTGCATTTACAAGAATAATAAACCACAGTTTAAAGAACAATGTTATCTTTATTTGGCAAAATTTATTCCTATCCAAATTGTATTTGCATAATTTTTTTAAAAATCAAAATTGATATATTTTTTAAAAAAGTAAGAAAAAAAAGTTAAAGTAAAAATCAAATACATTTAGTACATTAAGTTTGTTTAAATTTATTAATCACTGAAAATTCTTTTTAGATTGATCCACAATCTGCTGCTGGTCAGTATTTACAGCATAAAGTAGAAATATTGAAACGTCAAACTAACTGCTTTGATCTTCCTTCCATGCTAATTAAACCAGTTCAGAGAATTCTGAAATATCCACTTCTTTTAAATGAGCTTTTAAAGGTGAGATTCAATAAATATAGTTTTTATTTCATTCTTTTAAAAGAATTGTATATGTTCATAATCTGAACATTTCAGTTTGAAGAAAGTGAAGTTGATTTTTTACACTGAAACTATAATCATTTCCATTTATGCAATATATTCTGTAGTTATAAATGTAAGATCATATAATAATTCAGAAGCTCCTGAAAATAATTTGAGAGGAAAAAAAGTCTCATTTATAGTTTTTTTATTGAACCGTTTAACAAGGTGATTCAGAAAAAAAAAATCTTGTATTGGATAGGAAGGGATACATGTGATAAAATGTTGAAGTGAAGCTGTCAGTGTCGGTTTTATATTGGTAAATCATTTTAAACTATGACTTTAATTGTACTTCATACTTTTTTTTATTATTCGTTTTAGTACTATTTTTATTTTATTTTCAATGTAAAATTATGCATAACTAAACGCAATTCTGATTAGAATATATAACAACTTTATTATACTAGGATATGCAGTACAAATCATACAATATAATGTTGTAAGCATGAAAGAAGTGCTTTTATTTTAATGTTTTATTCTGTAGTAAGAGTATATATATATATTCAATACATAGAAAGACACTTATATTTTTAAAACTAAAATTTTCATAAAAAGACAGACACATGCATTTTTAAAAAATAGATTTTTATTTAAACACACTACAGTTAAATGTATGTGCCAAACTCCTTATTTTGATTTGAGTAGATCAAAATACTTCACAAACACTTACTAGTTGAAATAACTTTTGTAGGTAACAGAAGATAGTCACCCTGATAAACAATGGCTGATTCAGGCTACTAGTCTAATGACTGATGTTGCTAGTGCTGTGAATGAATTCAAGAGAAAAAAAGATTTAGGTTAGACTATAATTCTTGTTAATATGTAATTTTTTAAATGTCTTGAGTGTACATTTTTTGTCATATCTAATATTTTTGAATTTTATTTAATTATATCTTTTTTAAATAATGTAAAAGTTGTAACAAGTTTTAATGGAATTTTTTAAATATTCCTGTATAATATTTCAAATATTTTTGAATGTGTTTTGTTTATTTATTTTAATTGTATTTCTTTAAATTATGCCAGAACCTTTTTAAAATAAATTTCCTAAATCCTCCTTCCTCAATTTGTTGAAAGTTTAGTAAGGAAATCTGGTTTATGGAGAATGAAATGTGTTGCTATTTAAAATTCACTCAAGTAAGGAATATATATATACAGTTTATATATGTATAGATTTTAATTTAATATTTTAGAACTTAATATTTATTGATGAAATGTGTCTGGAAATGAAATTCTTGTTATTAAAGCAACAACTAATTATTTTTAAGTGATGAAAAAAAGTTGTTGAATGATAATTTTATCTCCAATTTCTAAAAATATTTGAAATCTTTATCTTTTATAAATATTGTCACTTTTCTTGGAGACATTTTTTTTTTTTTTTGTGCTTTCCATTTTTTTCAGACTATTGTTATCTGTTACTTCTAGTGTCTGATAACAAATATCTGAAAACTTTTCCCCCACAATTCTAAGGAGGAAAGTGACTATTCCAAAGTTCAACAAGTCACAAATGATTCTCAGGCATTTATGCATGCATGCTTGATATTTTTCATGTGCATAGTGTTGCCGACTTTAAAAATATCACATTTTGAATAATTTTTTTTCTTATCAAAATTTATATTTTATGCATGTATAAAGTAGTTAAGGTAATATTCCAATAACTTTTGATTCAATTTTCTTTTGAAAATAAAGTTTTTTCCCCTTAAAAATCTTAAAAATGAATTATGCAGCTTGTTTTTTAAAATTATTTACAAAAGTAAAGTTTTAATTTGTATATGTACATTAAAAAAATATAGAGAGAAAAATGTTTTTTATTCTGGCTTTATTCTGAATGTACTTTTGTGTACTTTTAAAAATGCTATTTCATTAAATGATTTGAGTTTTTTTAAATGTATTTTGCATTTATCTTGTGTATTTTAACCAGTTTTATTTCATTCCCAAGGAATACATTAAAAAAAACTCAACTGTTCTTAACATGTTTGTTGTTGTGTATTCCAAGTTCCATCATATCTGTATTTAGTTTCATTCAAAAAGTTATAATCACATGTATGTTGATAATAATGTAGAGAAAGCATTATATTTTTAGGTATACCTGATAGTCTTAAAAATAATTAGTCAGTTTTAGCATTGCTTTTGGAAATGTAAAAAGAAAATACATTACTTTAAAAAATTGACAGTCTTTCAAATGTAAAGCCCTTTGTTGACATGACTTTTTAAAATGAAATGCACAAAACATTGCTTATGAGTTTCATTTGTTATTCCTAGTTTTCAAATATCGTAAACAAGCTGATACAAGTCTATCTGGAAGAATATCCAAACTTACCATCCATTCAATGGCTAAAAAAACATCAAGATTTGGAATGCGTCTATCTAGTTCATTTGGTTTGAAAACTGTGGTAAGGAAAGTTTTTGAAAATATAAATACATATTTTTAGATTCTTGGTTAATGTCTTGAAGGCATTAAATATTTTGTAATTTGTAATTCTTTATTAATTTTTAGTTGCTTAAAATTAATAGAGATAATTACAAAAGGGATTTTTTCCCACTTGATACAATAGTATGTCAGCTGAAATGAGTTATGTATTTTTATTAATTTTTAACATATGTTTTAGTTATTATTCTGTTCATTTATATTTTTCCTATTAAATTCATCCTATCATTTTACCAATAAAACTTTTTTACTCAATTTTTTTTCCATCTGTAATTTTATTTACAACTTAGTCTATACTAGGATTTAGATATTTTATAATTTATTAACATATTGAATTTTTTCTTTTACTTAAGGGGTTTAAAGTGCAAAATAGAATTTTGTACGTGCATACAAATCCTTTTCTCTGTGTACAAAATCCACTTTTCATCACATGCAATGATTTTGTGCACAAAAATTCTTTCTTACGTGTATAGAAGGCAAATTCATACAGATGTCTGTTTTGTTTTCTTCTGTCAATTTATGAGGATTATTTTTCTTCCTTCTGCATTTTGCCCATTGCAGGAAACTGAAGGGATATTACTTGGTGAATAAGTCCTAAGTATACTGGAAGTTTTCTTCAGAATATGAATTTTCATCCGATACAACTTGATGTTCATCTTCAAATTTTTTTTACAGCACCTCATCATAGATCGTTCTTAAGGCAAAAATTTCCATCTTAAAATCTTTTAAACTGTTTTTTTTACTGTTTAATGATTTAGAGAAAGTTCACCCTAAGTCAAATTAATCAATCCCTATAGTGTGAGCAGCATTTTTTTCATTTGAAAACGAAATAAAAGGCAATAAAGTGAAGAAGTAAATGCTGTTTATAAACAAACAATTCTTTCATAATTGAAACAAAAAACAGCTTATAAATAATTGAAACTTATAAAAAATAACCAGTAATGACCAATCTATCTATTTTCAAAATTTCATGGGAATTGAATGTATTAAAGTGTTTTTTTTTTAATGAAACCATTTGCAAAGTAGAGTTTTTACTTGCATACCTCTTAGTTAAGAAGAATATAAAATTTTTTGAAAGTAATGAAATTAATTTATAATAAATCTAAACCTCTCTATATTTTTTTAAAAAATTCTGTATTAGGTAAGTTATTAATCAAAATAAACAACATTTACAACCAGATCATTCCTGTAGATATCACAAGAAATGCAGGGGATATTCACAAGATTCATGCATTGTATTGGGATGTAATTTAATATGCCGAATTTGTAATTTCAAAAACTTTAAATTAATTGTTTTTATTCATCATATATTATTTATTATATATTATACTATTCATATAATTTATTATTCATCAAATATTTATTTGTAACATATGGTAGTACATTTTGTTCTTCATTCTTACATCTGTTGATTAATATTTTATTAAATGGCTGTTTTTACATGATTTAGATTAAAGATCAAGAATTTGAAAAAGTAGAAAGAAGATTTACAGCATTGGAAAAATCTCTTAAGATATTTCAGAAAGATGTTTTTGATTATACTAGGAAAAATGAGGTAAAAACTGGCATATACTTCTTTTATAATTCCCATTTTTTCAACTAGTTTTACTTATTTATTTTGTAGTTTTTAATTGATATTTTTGATGTTTATATATTTTTCTTAGTAGGAGAGTTAAATATTAATGTTATATACATGTGTTGAATGATGTTATGTAATGTTAAAAATAAAATATATGTTGCTGTAGTTCATGGTAAAATTTATTTGAAGTGGAGCTTATCAGTTCTTAGCAATAAGTATATTTCCAAAGAAAAAATGATTTTCTTTATTTAAGTGTGATGCATATTTTTGTATAGGAGCTTGTCACAACAGCTTTTAATTTAGCAGAAGATATTGCAGAGTTTTATCAAGAACGTAAAACTCAACAAGAAGTGGAACAGTTTCGTAATACTCACAGAATCATTTTAACAGAACATTGGGATACATTTGTAAGTGTGCATTTTTGTAAGATTTTGCTGCAGAATATATTTTGTCGATTAAAGTAAAAAATTGTATGTGCTTATATAAATTGCTTTGTTAGCAATGTAGTATTTAATTAATTTTGTAAGTTATTTGAAATTTTATTTTTATTATTAGTTTAATTGTACTATATATATGCAATTAAAATTTCAGAAGCAAACTATTGAAAGAAGTATCAATTCGCCTCTCAAGTTATTATTGCAAAGCTTTCGTGGTCCCACCAATTTAATTCAAAAACGATATGATAAACTTTTGGATTATGAATCAGCTTCAAGTAAAATGGAAAAGAACAAAGATGTAACAAAAATTAAAATGGTGAGTTGTATTATAAGGAATAAAGAATTAAATAAGGCATTGATAGTTGTTTTGAAATATATAAAAATATGATGTATAATATTTATGTTGAATGATCTTGATATTTATGTAGAAATAAAAATCCTGAATTAAATATAATCATATTGTATGTTTTAAAGATGACCATTCACAATTCAGCTTGTATGATGCATATTACTTTTTAAATAAAATATGCCAGACATGATATTTTTTGAGCAATACGCAGCATGCTCATAAGTGGTTATGGCTATATTACTTTGCCATCTTTATAGTAGCTTTATTTTCCTGAATCTAAAACATATTTTCCCCTCAGCTTCAAGATAATCAAACTATGGCAAAGAATACTTATGAAGCTTTGAATTCTCAACTGCTTGATGATCTTCCAAAGTTATGCGAATTATCTGTTGAAATTCTACATGATTGCATTTGTTGTTTTCTAAAGGCTAAGAAAAATTTTGTTGGTAGAACAACAAAATTGCTATTCAATTTGATGGATGTAAGTAATTTTTTAAAAATTTTTAGCAATGCTTAGTAATGTAAATTATTTTTCTTTAAAAATTTATAAAGGTGATTAATAAATTTTTTAAATTATATCTTTCTAAATAAAAGCATAATTATTTAATTCTTGTGATAAACTTAATTGCATCTTTAAGTTATATTAAAATTTTCCTTTTATTTTTCCATAAAATAAAATTTTTTTAGTGTTAATATTGCATTTTATTTTTTGTGTTTATATCTTTTTGATAACTGTAAATACAAAATTTTATACATTTGAAGAATTATATAAAAATATTGAAATTATTGATAATCAATAATTTAATAATATAAATATTGCAAAATTAAAAAAAAATCTTTTTGATCTTCTCAAGTGTATATTGCCTTTCTCAATTGTAAATATAGAAGCTCAAGAAAATTTCATATTTCATAATAACTTTTTTTTATCATACAAAAATTTTTTTAATGTTTTGCAAAATGTTTTTTTTTTATAATGCTGTTGATCAAAAATGTGTTAGAACTTGTTGTTTTTAATTTTATTATTTTGTCCAACCTCTGAATTTTTTTATTATTTAATAAATCAGCCTTATATTACTTTTTTTTGCTTAGTTTATATTATTATTTTAAATAAGTGATTGTTCCAGTATCAGGATGCATAAAATGTTTTAGTACTTTAATTGTATCCCATTGGTTTAAATAAAATGCAACATCTCTTCTCAAATTACTTTTTTCAGCTTCCATTACTTTTGGGTAGCCAAGATTCTAGCATTTTAGATACTTTTCAAGTAAAACATACTCTTGTTATGGATGATCTTAGTCAGCTCTCTATTTTGCCAAAAGAATTTCAGTCATGTATTAAATCAGATACTTTGAAAAGGAATTCCAGTACAAGAACAAGTTTTTCAGGTGCACAAGTTGTTAAAACTCAGGTTAGTAGGGTAATATTAATGGGTAATTAAAAGGCAATTCATATTTATTTTATGATTTTTTTAATTTTAATTAATAGATATGTAGAAGAAATGTTATAGGGAATAATTTAGAAATTAAAATAAGTGTTTTCTCTCCCATTAATGTGTTTTTTTAATAAAAGTTCATAAATTGTCAATGGCTCTTAAATAGCATTTCTTTTTGCATTGTAATGTGGTGGTATATTAATAATCATCTCTACTATTTTTAAAAAATTATGTAAATGCAAAAATAATGTATCTGTAGGCTATTCTCAAATCCAAATTTTTATATACAATATGTTATATTTTTAAAGTAAGAGAACATATAAATTTTGCAATGAGCATTTTGCTGATTATTTTACCTATTTAAATTACTTGAATAATTTTCTTTAAAAATGCTGCAAAAATCATTTAAAAAATTTATGTAGAAGGATGTTTGTACTGAATAATTCTTCTGAATGAATTCTTTTCTGATATATTTTTTAAATTCTAGAAGTCAGTTTCATATGTATTTACTAAATTTTTCTAAAATGTGTTCTGGAACAATATAATTCCAGATATTTCTTAAAGAAAAATATTATTTAATAACATTTAATGCAAATATTTTTCTAGACTCCCAGTCAAAAGGTTCATGTTAAATCCTGCTATCCTCATACAGATCTATATACTGCTTGTCAAAATTTTGATGCTGTTGACATTTTAGATATTAGTTTGAAAAAAGGTGATATTGTCGGTGTTATCAAGCAACAAGATCCTATGGGGAAGAAATTAAAGTGGTTTGTAGATAATGGAGGTGAGGAAATTCTCCCTATATTGATTGAAGTTACATTTATTTAGACTTAATATGCTTATTTAGTTAACTCAAATGAACTTTTTTAGATACTACATAGGTATGTTTTTTGTGACATTTTAAACATAAAGGAAGACTTTTAATTAAAAATTAACATTTAATTTTATTGAAAGAACTGGGTTATACACTGTTATATATACTTAATCTTGCTCTCAATTATACAGTTATCTTGTTTTACTAATTAAGGGTCTAAATATCGGATAAACTGCATATTGTGTGTATGTGAGTACTTGACACATTAATTTATATTTAATCTTAAGGCTGCATTCTGTTTTACTTAATTAAATATTTTTCATTTTGTTGAGATACTTGTTTTATTTTTTTAAATTGTATAAAATAAAGAAATAATTTCACAATGAGTATATTAATAGCATTATTTTTATTTCAACAGAAACTAAAGGTTTTGTTCCTGCTAAATGTCTTATAAAGTACCTTCCGAATCTCTCTAGTCAATCAGCTCAAGCAACAAGTGACTGGAATTCTTCTAGAATTGCTTCATCACCAAGAACAATCAATCCAATTCAGGAAATTTATTCTCGACCACAAAAACAGCCAAATTTGCATAAAACTCCACAGAGTAGTCCCATTCAGCCATCTCGGCCCGCTCCTGTGACATCGTCATTGCGAGTTGTTGCACCATCTCGTTATCCACCTGTATCTCAAGCTGCATCAAAACCACAAGTTAGCAGTTTAGTATCAAATCCTAGTTCTTGCAATTCTTCAAATGTTTCACCAAATCAAAATGTTTTTCCAAGTGAACCTACACATAGATATGAAGAAATTAATGACTGCTTTGGAGTTAGTAGTCAACAAAGAACAGGCATTGATGCACAGTTAATGACAAACCAAGATGGATCTCAGAAATCGGATAATATCATTGCTGAATTTGATCCATATTCCACAACTCAGTCTTCTAAATTATATGATAATGTGTTGGATAATTTCAATGATTTGTACAGTGCACATAGGTATGAAGATATTCCTGATGAAGCTAACTATGATGAAGTGCCATGTGAGGATCAAGCTCAAAGTGAAGTTGAAGTAAGTTTATTTAAGGATTAGTATTCTTATTTTCTCAGATGTAATTTTGCTATATAATTTTGAATTTAATGAACTGTTAATTATTTCATTCAGACCATTATAAATATTTATACAATTAGGAGTTTTAATTTTTCATTAAAAAAAAAACCAATGTTGCAGTTTGTAGTTTTTGAAAATCATAATATTTTCCTTTAAAATGGCTGCTTTAATAATTTTTTTTGTGTGAATAACACGTTTACACTCATACTCTTATTTATTTTCCTGTTCAATGTTTTAAATATTTTTATCAGAGTATTTGAGAAACTTTTTTTTTATGCAGTATTAAATTTTTGTAAAGCTTTTATTTATTTATAGTATAAGAATTTAACACTAAAATGCCATTTCCCCATTTTGTTACATGCTGTTCCATTTCATACCTATTTTAGAAAGAATAGCTATATTAAAATTGGACAGTTCTACTAATGCATGCTCTAAAATATTAAAACTTATACTCTAAATTCATTCATTTTTTTTACAAGTATGAGAAAGATATTTTGATGTACAGTTTAAAAAATGGAAGAACACACACAGGCATACACACACACACATGCACGCACACACATATTTAGCAGAGAAAAATACTACTTTCAGGATTTGGTAATATTTTCTGAGATGCTGGTTTTTACAAGAGTAGTAAGTTTGGGCTAAGTATTTTCCTTAATCCATTTTCTTGCATATTGTACAATTCCTAAAAGTGATAGATACCCTTACAAAATTTTACTTCACATTTTGTTCTCCATAGGGCTCCTGTTAATGACTGATTCATGAAAGGTTTCTGTATTGCTACATTTTTGTCCAATATATAATTTTGTATATTTAAAGGAGCAAGTATTTTGCTGGTGAACAGACCTTTTCTATGCAACATAATCATTGTTTTCTACTAAAAATGAAGAGCACAGTCATTTAGTTATAATGAGGAGGGGGGGGGGATAAAAATTGAAATGACATTTCTGTCAAATAACTTAAAGAATTTCGACCAGTAGGCAGTTCTTTCAGCAGGTACATGATATTGACCATTTTTCTTGACAGTGAGGTAGAGAGAAGAAAGGAAAAAGCTTCTCCCCCAATAATAAAGAAAAGATAAGGAATCTTAAGGTCATTAAAAAATATAACTATGGACTCTATCGACTCCATTAAGTGTTCTGGAAATGTCACCTTATAATGAATCTACAAAATGAGTAAATCATTCATAATTTTTTTTGCATCAATAAACATTAAGAGAATAATAGAAATCATGGAATAATTAAAATTGAAATACTTGAGATATACGTGTTTTAGTAGCATTTGGAGAGCAATGGGCTATTATCAGGTATTTTATTGTTAAGGCGATCTGGTACTCTAAACTGTCGAAAAATTTATTTATTGGCTTATTTGATACCTCAAATCATTATAAACATGCCTGTAAAATTTCAAAGCTTTATTTGCATTTTTTTTATCAAGTTATGGAGCAATATTTGATGCAGGACACCAACTGCCGTGCCCACATTAAAGATTATCTGCTAGAAAAGAGCCTGATAAAAAATGAATTAATTACTTTTCTGTTGCACATAAATGAGACTGACATTATATATGTAGTAACAAATCATTTCAAGAAAGAATTGTGCAATTCATGCAAAAATTCTAGTTTGTGAATTGTTTATTGGGGGGGGGGGAGAGCAAATGGATTTGGTCTAGATTTAAAAGTTGTGCGTGCTTTTTATGATATTATTATGAATGAAATTAAAACTTCAAAACGGATTCTCCCAAAGCGCAAATACTAAATCTTTTTTTGATAACTCAGATAATTAAAAATCTAATTTGCAACATTAAAAAAACTATCCTATTTTATATGTTTGTTTTTGGTGATATATATATATATCTCATGTGTCTGAAATTCAACACTTTTATTATTAAAATATTTTAAGATATTTATTTAAACAAATGGACATACATGCAGTTCTTAGATTTTGATATATTTTACTTTTAAATTGTTATTTGATTTTGCTTTCATTCGTGTACAATATTTAACATGCAAATGCTTTTAAAATCATGAAAATAAAAATTAAAATCATAAACATCTTTTGTACATGTTGTGCATTAGCTCTGAAGTGTGTGTATTTATTTTTTTTATAATTATTAAGCTAAGTTTTATGAAATATTGAACATTCATTCATTTTCTTCTATATATTCATTATGGCAGTATATTGTTTAATTGTTCTACATTCATGCAATTTTTTATGGTAAGCAGTTTTAAATAAGCTAATTAACATTTCATAAAAGTTTCAGACTATTCGATGAATATTATATCATGCTATTCATGGAATAAAAACTTCAAACTCATATTTCTCCATGTTGAATTTTTGTACATATACTATTATTCAAAACCCTAAGGCTTTTTTGATAATTGAAGTATGGGTTTGAAATTTTTTATGCATGTTCTGAAATGTATGTTTTGTAAAACTGTGCATGGAATTAGCTCTGGCGTGTTTAGTACTTTTTCTAAAAAATTTCAAAATCAAAATTAATGTTTTTTTGAGAATTTTTGGAAGTTTAACTAGAAAATAATTAATAAAAGAAAATTAAAGAGCAGCAGCAAAAAAAAAAAAACCCCATGCATAAAGTTTTATGTAATATATTATAAGGTACTTGGAAAAAAAATTTTGAAAGAAAAGAAACATTTTAAAAACAGCCTTAAAATTTTTTAAAAAGTTCAAAAAATTTACATTTGACAAAATTTTGCGACAAATTAAAAATTTTTTTTGTATGAAATTATTATTTATAAAATACAATTAAAACCAACTATCCAATATTAAAAATAAAAAAAATGTTGAAGATGGTACCATATATTGCCTTAAGATTATCTCAGTTAAGAATTATCCATACTAAAACTTTGTAGGCAGATAATTTTCATTTGGTATGATGTATCAAAAATTGAATAAATAGTTATGATTAGTTTAACATTGATCCCAAAATTTTTAAGTGAAGGTGTTATGAATTAAAATAAATTCAAATTATTAATATTAGTAGTTCTGATGTTATATGTGCATATAGTTTTTTTGGACAATTTTTTGGAGGCATACAACATTTTAATTGATCAATAAGAAAAAAAGTGCACCATACAAAGGAAAACACTTAATTTTCGGAATTCTTAATTCAAGGTATTGTTAAATTTGTTTTAATTTTCCCATGCATTATAAGTTGTCTGTATAATTTTTTTTTTTGATAAAAATTTATAGAATTTATTATTATCCTTATATGAATAAAATGACATTTTGTTTTAGTTTTACTATGGAATGTATGATTTTTCGCCAAATGGTCCCAACCAATTGCATTTGAATAAAGGACAAGCAGTGCGTGTTTTGCATAAGTGTGATCTAAATCAGAACTCTGAATGGTGGTTTGTTGAAGATAGACATGGTAGTCAAGGCTATGTCCCTGCAGCTTATTTGAACAAATATCCTACAGCTATTGCATAATTTTCACTCACTATTGTTATTGTTTCCTTGTTATGTACAGCTTTACAAATTTTACATATAAATGTTCATATTTGTTTAAATATAGTTTGAAAAGAGGACTATTTTTTAATAATGTTATTTTAAAATAGAATATTTAATTTTGTTTAAATGAAGGAATCTTATATTGTAAATCCAATGCATTCATATGAATAAGTGTTACAGTTTGTCCATTATTTTTTTTGCAGCAGTTAAAGCATATTTCTTAATATACAATGTAATTAAGTAAAAATAATATTGATTATATAGTTTTCATCTTTTTAATAAGTGATTATAAATCAAAGTGTATTATGAAAGTATGTTGTATAACATTTTTTTTATAAGTACAATGCTATTTTAAAAGGTTAAGAAATATTTATTGAATGTATTATCTACATGTTACATTTTTAAATTAGCTTTCATTCTACATTTCATATGGAAAGTAGATATTTGATTCTAAACTTGTATTTATCTTCCATATTTCTTGTATAATTTTTTAAATGTTTATAGGCTCTTATAATTTATGGTTTTATTAACATTTGAAAAGCTTTTACATGTTCACTTCTTGCAAGACATGTTAAATTAAACATGTCTCTGAAATCAGAATAATCAAAGTATAATAAGAAAAATACTCACTGTGGTCTCATATTTTCTTTGAAACTTTCTTTTCTTGCATGTACAATCAACTTTATTTCTTGCATGTTTCAAATTCTTTAACTTAAATCCATTTTTTGGGATATGTATATTTTTTAAAAAGGTGCAAGAATTACTGTAACAATATGAGAATCAGTTATGGCCATGGAATTATAATGTTGATAAATGCTGACAGAACTGAATGCACATCATTATAAAAATTTATCTTATTTACTTTTCAAATTTTTGATGTTTTTATGTTGTCTGTCTACTTTTAATTTATTTTAATTCAGAATTTAGTATTTTTGAACTTGAATCTCATTTTTAGTTTAGTAGGTCATGTTTATTTTTTTATTATTGATTTGTAAGTATCTCAGAATGTACTTAAAATATTATATTGATCATAATCTAAAATAGCAAATATTTTTAATGCTTGGTTTGAATTAAATACTTAAAAATATTTAATTCAGATCAGATTTATATGTATATTAATATCAGGTGTTCGAAAAGTAATGCTACACTGTCAAATTTTAATTACAGATAAACAAGCAAAGATGTTTACTTACTTTTTATCTTCCATAAAGAAAATACCAAAATTTTTATTATTAAATTTTATTGCATGATTTCAATGTGTGCACCTTTAGTCATGCACAGCACATCGAGTCTATATGAATACCGTCATCTCAGCTTTTGCTAGGGCAATTAGATTTTAATTTTGACAATACACTACCTGCCATCAGAAATCTTTCATGCCACTTATAAATTGTGAATCTTGAAGATGGACTTCGTTGTAGGTAGCCTGAAATTTAGTGCTGTGCATGTGTTGCATATTTAAATTTGATAAACCTTGCTACAACTTTTACTTGTTTTTGTGGTATAGCCTTTTTGAAATGAGAATGTTGCAAAACGTAGATGTTGCATCATCTAGTTTATATTTCATTAAACAGAAACTGTAATCTTTCCTTTATGGAACGTAAAAAACTGCAAGTAAAAATCTTAATTTGTTTATTTTTAATTCATTTTTGAAAATGTAGCCATTATTTGGACACCGTATATATTCATTTACTTGTAACAAGCTATTTTTTAATTTGCATTTTTCTTTTTATGCACAACTTATAAATTGTTTGTGTGTGCCAGTAATTCTCAGCCTTTCTTTTGTTGCGGTACACCTTTAACAATTTCGAAATTTGGCAGTACACTAACAATAAAATAAGTTTAAAAGAATTTTACCTGTCTGTAATACACTTCCATATACTTATAAAGGAATAAGTTGAATATACCATTAATATCCCTAGTTTATTTCTGTAAAACAGCCAAATCATTTGGTTCTGGATTTTATTATTTTTTCAGAGAGGGGGGGGGGTATAATTAATAACTTTAAAAAAAATTTAGCTACACACAAGTGCTGCATCATAGTGTTTGAGAATTAAAAAAACAAACAAGAGAACAAATATAAGCTCTGGAAATTATTGCATTGAATGTGAGATATTGGACATGTTAATTATTTATTTTCATGCTGTTTTATTCAGAAGAAAAAGAACTGAAATGTAGACAGTAGAAAAGCAGATATAAAATATCGTTAATTATATTGATACTCAATATTATTTTTAAGGAAAAATACTTGCATAAGTATAAGTTATGTATTCTTAAAAGAAAATAATGATGGTGAACAAGACAGTATACATTGATTTCTATCATATTTTCATTTAGTTATTCTTGAAATCAGCTTGTTACATGCCATAGAGAGTAGAGTAGAGAAGAGTCAGTAACCTTTTTATCATAAAATTATTAATTAATTTTAATATTTATTAATTTTCATAAAAAAAATTCCTGTGTGTGTATAGATTAAAATAATTATGAATATTAAAACTAAATTAATATTTTTGAGATTAATAATATAACAAAGAAATTTTTTTAAATTAAAGTTGACAGCTAATATTGTTTTGTTTAATTGTTTTGTATGTTGCCAGAGCAGCTTATTTCTTTAAATCAAGTTGTAGCTGCCGCTTGCGTCATTACTTGGGGTAACCAAAAGTAATTAATAGAATCTCGGGGTAAATTAATATATTTAATGATACAAGATAGCACAGTTACAAAGAACAGACACTTAGACAATTACAAGACAAACATTTAGAGAAAATAAGTGAAAATAAGTAAAGTTTACATAGTCCAGGATTGGACATCGAAAATGGGGACACACGCTTGTCCAGATCCAAACTCTCTCTGACGATACTAGTGTTTCGTACAGTCACACTTCCGTTCCAAGACAATACTGTAATGGCAGCACCTACATTTCGGTCTTGGAACTATACCGTGCGTTACAAAGTTTTTTAAATGAAAAATAACATTTTTTAAAAATTTTTATTCAAAGCTTTACAATAGAACAAGCATTATTGTCATTTGCCAAAGTCATTATGTCATTCTCAAAGTCCAAAATTAATATTTATATAAATTATTTAATATTAACATATAAAGAAGATAATAAAAATATTAATGAAACAATGAGATTAGAAAGATTTCAATATATTGGCGTGTAAGAAAAAGCAAAAGGAAATAAAATTTAAGGAAAATAATGATAAAACATCTATTTATGTTTAAATTAGGATCAAATAATGCATTGTTTCTGACAAATTGAGCATAATAGGAGAGTGAAAGCCCTTTCTCATTTAATATTCCTTATTGATTTCTAATACTGGAAAATTTCTCACTATATTTCAGGATATTCTTCAATGGAAATTTTCTCAAATTCAAAGATTTGCTTTCTTTTTTCCTGTATATTTGTGTTATCATCTTTGCACCAGTATATATTTAAAATAAAATTCTAAAAATTGACTCAGAACATATTAAAAGCATGGAAAATATAATGCTAAAATGAGCTACTATTGAGCCGAACTTGCAGAATCTTAAGAGCAGATGCACAAATAAACAAAAGCACAACTACTTCTAACCTAAGATATTCTGCTATAAAAGCAAATGCAGGACAAAGTTAAATTTAGAAAAACTAAGTATCAACAGTCTATACATATGAATTTTGCATACTAATGTATTGGTATTGATATAAAGAGGAACTGCAAATTATCTATGTATAAGTGCCTTATGTATATATCACTTTAATATCTGAAGAAATTTCCTTATTTTACTTTCAATGAAGACAGTCATAAAAATTTTTTTTTAATGATACCAGTATTTTCGTGGATAGATTTTTAAAAAAAAAGTATAAAAAATTTACCCTAATTTATAAAAGCAAATTTTCTGTGTATTTTGTTTTTTCCCCTGCCTTTAGTAGCATCTGAAATTAAAAGTTAAAAAAATATTTTAATGTACAGAGACCTATAGAATGAGAAAAATCTGTATTGTGTAAAGATTAGTAAGGAAAAAATTTTAATCTTGTAGTTCATCACAGTGAAACATTCTTATATATGAAATAAATTGTATTGTGATCAATGTTGCAAATGTTTCTTTTATTATCATTCTTAAGCATTTGTATTTATTTTTTTGCCAAATTAGTCTGCTTTTCCATTTAAAAAAAACTGTGATAAATAATTTTTATTTTGTAAATACATTGCTCAAATTTATATGAATTTGGAAATGTTTACAGGAAGTTGAAAAACTAATGTGAATTGTAATTTGGTAAATTTTTAAATATTTAGAAAGCATATTTTAATGAAAAAGAATACTTGAATGTTATGTATTTATTTTCAAAAGTTAATTTTTTTTTTATCAAAGTGGAACGAAACTGTATTTTTTTTTATTGCTATTTGAAATTGGTACATTTTATATGTACTGTATGTAAGAAGACAGGAAAACAGAATTATATAGAGAGTTCATGTCATTACATGTATTTTTATTTTTTGAAGCATTTTGTGTATTTTGTAGCAACATTGTATTTACTTAATTTCGTAACTGGAATTCTTTTCTCAGTCTTTGATTTCAACTGTATTATAAAATTAGTATTATATTTTTGTATAATATATTTCATGTATGTCCACGAGAAAAATCCAAATATGATTACTCTCTGTTTGGAATCTAATACATTTCATTTTAAATTTTCAAAATTCTTTTATTAATAATTTATCATGTGTGTTTTTATTAATTATTTGTTTTAACAATAAGGATAATTATGTCATAATCAATTTTTTTGTTTGTTTTATTGTTATACTAATGCCACTATAATTATTGTTTAATGTATAAAAATATAATTGGATTTTATAATAAAAGCATGTGAATTATGAAATATCAATTATTGTGAAAACTCTGATGCTCTAAAGTAGTTAACTGATATTTATTTTAAGTAAAAATCTGGCATATGAAAATATTTATTGTTCAAAAATTTGATATCTAGATATATATGAAAAAAAATAATTGTCTGGATAATTATTTTATATATCAGTTTTTATGAATGTTACAAAGTGTTTATTTTTTTAATTGCTGTATTTTAATTTTTTGTAGGATGTGTATTAAATAATGAATTTTTTAAATTAGAAATGGAGTATTTTGTATAAGTGTTTATTTATTTATTTTTTTGTAGAAAATCAAGAGTGTGTCAGGATTAAAAATATTTTAAGTAATTAAAAATTAACCTCATTTATTTTTCAGTATGTATATGCTTTAGTATACATTTAAATTAAATTCATCTATGCTATTGTTTCTTTCTGTGTATGATTTTAAATTTTAAATGTTCATATATTTTTTGGAAAAAAAAATTCTTATTAGCTTCTTTTTGCTATTTGTTCTTATTAAAAGAGTTAAAATATTTTTTAAAATGTTGTACAAGACTATATGTGTTTATATTTTTATGTATGAAGGCTTCCAAATTAACAAATGTATTCCTGCTCATCTACAAAATATTTAGAATATTTTGCTTGCATCTCTTTTTGGAAAATATCATGCATTTTTCCATCTTCTTGATATGCTTCGCACCTTTATCAGAATTGTGATGTATATATAGCACAAAATCTTATCTTTTTGACTCATGAATATGTAAAATTCTGTAATTAGTTCAGTAACTTTTAACATTTGGTCCATTTACATGGTATTGAAAATTAAACATTCATTTGTGTGAAATTGATGAGTTGAGTGGTGTGATTTCTAGCTTTGTTTCACAAATAAAAGCAATAAAAAAAGGAAAAAATATATATATATTGTAGTGAAACATTTTAAAGAAAAGACTGTCTTGCATATGAATTGTATTGCGCATTTTCTGAATTTGTAATCTGATCTTGACATGTAGTGTGTTAAAATAAAATTGGGGCCAAAAATTCTATTTTTGTATTTTTTTCCCCCTTTGAAATATATATTTATTCAGAATTTCCTGTGGGGAGGTCTAAATTTTTGTTTTTCATGTTTAATTCTTTATCCATGTTTTTGGAGCTTAGATTTCTGGTCACCAAACCCTGGCTTGTATTTAAGGCTCATTATACCCACTAATATATACTCTGTGTGAAAATAAATGCTACACCAAAGAAATGATTTGATTGTTTGATGTTGAGCTTTGAAAAAAATGTTTTTTTTCTTCTTCTAATGGGGCTGCACATTGGTATTAAAACCTTTGCTGACCGAGTACATTCCCCAGGAGCTAGTATCACTTTTTAGCGCGGCACCATATAGGCGATACCAATAGCCGCAAATAATTTTGACGCCAGTTTCCTCCCCAGAAGGAGGCGCCTGAGCTCTGACAATGGAAACTTATTCTATGATTTAATTTTGCCGAGACACCCAAGCCAAACAGATACTCTAGAGATCTTTTGCATGCCATATGATCATACGACATGGCCGCTGTCGATTTTCTGCATCATGAAAATCCACCGACTTGAGCCGGGATCGAACCAGCAACCTTGGGTGCAGAAGGACAGTGACAAGCCAACCACGCCACTCAGCCGGCAGCTTAGAAGCTAAACTAGGGTTATTGGCACCAGTGTAGTAATTTTGGACCACGGCCCTAGCTGACAAGGACGATGCTTGAGGTGGCACACCACTCTCCAGACTTTCACTCCACACCAACGGATGGCACTCCTAACCTTGATGCCACGTCACACGTTGGGACGTTTCAAAGGCGCAGACGAAATGGACCTGTCATCATTGATCATGATTATTGGCAAACAGAAATGATTCGTCTGAGAACAGGATTCGGTGCTATTTCATCGTTCACATCGCTTTTATCCGGCACCAGATATAATTTGGCTTTTATACCAAGAAATGTTGTTCAAATTATTAGGATTCGAAAGCGCTGTAAGTATTTGACATACTTACATGTTAGTACGTGCGCGCGTATTAAGTTCTTTTTAAAAATAATAATAATAAAAAAAATGTCTAATACGGAAGAAAACTTTTAATATGATGTCATAGTCTCATTGTGTATGAATTCGATGTCCGTCAGGAAATGTGCGCTTTCAGCTGAATTCTGAAATGCAATCTGGGATAAAAAAAGATCCCACCTTCACAGGATGGATTGGTATTTATAACTTCTAATACAAAAATAAAACCACACAATTGCGCTTAAAAATACTTTAGTAATGAAATAAAATGCGATTTTGCAAAATTTCAATCAGATATTGGAAAGAAAACTTTGCAATAGTATAATAAATACTGCTGCGTGTGTGTGGTGTTATAAAATAAATATAATAAAAATAATATTCTGGAGTCCTAGAATTGTTTTTTCCTGGATTTATTGGTAACAATAACTTTCAACAACAAACTTAACAATCTTTAACAAATTAAACCATTACATTAATTAGATTATAAAGAGAATTCTAATATTCAAGATAAAAATCCTAGTAAGCAACGGCACCTGGTACGCCGAAGCCAAGAATTACGAGTAAACATCAGCACCTCTAGTTATGCTGAAGCCAAGTTCAAGATTCAACTGAGACAGAATCCGTTACATATGGTTTCTATCGCGGTAGACCACGTGGGGTCCGAGGGTGGTGTCAACCACACTCCACCCACTCAGACCACCCGGTCCATAATTCACAACAAATAGATTTATTGAATGATTACATTCTATTACACTATTTTTCGGTGGCTGCGGTCGCCTAGTGACGGATTCGTGGCTGTGGCGTGTCATGAGTTCGAGCCCTAGTATCTCTGAAGACCTTTCCCGTTGAGGCGTTGATGCACATTAAATCTATTGGGGATCAAAATTCTCCCGTTGACGTGAGGTGGAAGTTTGGAGAGGGGTTGCCGGCTGAGGTGTCATCCTCGTCACTTGAGCGTTGCTAATAGCTCTCATCTTGCTATATAGTGCGACGCTAACAAGCACTCCTAAGAATATAATTGCACTGTTCTTTGCAAAAACAAGGAATTTAACAATATATATATTTTTTTAGTTAAAACCGGCTGGCCTTCTGCACCCAAGGTTGCGGGTTCGACCCCGGCCCAAGTTGGTAGATTTTCATGATGCAGAAAATCGACAGCGGCCATGTCGTATGATTAAACGGCATGTAAAAGATCCCTAGAGTGTCCGTTTGGCTTGGATGCTCTCTCAAAATTAAATCCTAGAACCGGTTCGCATCGACAAGAGCTCAGGTGTCTCCCTCTGTGGAGGAAACTGGGCGTCAAAATTGCTTGCTGTAATTGGCATCGCCTATATGGTGTAGCGCTAAAAAGTGATACCAGCTCCTGGGGAATGTTCTAGGTCTGCAAAGGTTTAAAATACCAATGCGCAGCCCCATTGAAAAAAAAAAGTTTAATAATGTTTGGAAAAAGGAATTTTTTTTCCTAATGGGGGAGTTATGAAATCTTACTAACATCATCATTACTTTATTAAACAAATTTTGACACAGAATGATCTAGTTTTTTTCCAAATAGAAAGTTTTGTTGGTAAATAATTTCAGAAACGAAACAAAAATATCTGGAATTTATTATACAAGCAATACAGAAAAATAAACAATATCTCATTCGATCATTTTCTTCTAGAAGGAAGTAATTTAATATTTTTATTGTTATATGTTATTCTGTCAAATGAATTACATTTATGATTGCAGGAAGTAAGCATAAAAAGTTGCTTAACTGATATCAAATTCAGTCTATTTCAAATACATAACCAAAAAAGAAAGAATTTCTATATAAATACAGAGAAAAACTTGAATGATTTCAAAGTATTGCTTGCAAAAATTTTGATCTATATAAAAAAAATTTAAGAGTCTTTATGTACTTTAGTGTTTTCATTGTCTATTTTGAAAAGTTTCTTATCCAAACCATTTTCTAATGTCAGCATTGTTTCCGTTTTTCCTTTCATTTTCATTTTTATGTCATCATTTTCGAAACCAAAATTTTTCGCCTCATTTGTTTCTTCTGTCTTGGATTCCGGATTGAAAAAGTTATTCTCTATACACAAACAAGGAGACTCTATCAACATGTTGCAAACGAATCCCAAGAATGTAGAAATGACTAGGAAACCGAACCCTTGAATGATCTAAAGGGGAAAAAAGAAAGATAAATTGATAAATAACTGAGAAATTTTGGCTAAATTACGTACACGTTCATGCACACAATTGTTAACAATGTTTATCATGCCTTATTAAATAGAAATGACATGTAATTCCAAATTGTAATGGTGGTTCTACGTAATTTAATTATTCGCCACTCGTTATTTATAAGTCATTGTGGTACATGAAGTCATACTATCACAAATGAAATATCGAGCTTTTCTTCCCTTTCCATAAGCTATTAAATGCATTGTGCATTAAAATAGGGGTGGAAATTCATCTTTTATAAAGATAAGGATAAATGCATCAATGTTGTATTTACTGAGGTGAATACCACGCACGCACGCGCACATATATTTACGCGAAGAAAAAAAAGACAATGAAGTCATTCATTGAATTCTCGTGTCACAGTGTTTGTAACCAAACGGCTCGACCGTTTTTTTTATGAAATTTTGTGCGTATATTCAGTAGGTCTGAGAATAGGACGTAAACTGTTTTTCATTCCGATATTGCAAT
This sequence comes from Trichonephila clavata, assembly GCA_019973975.1. Taxonomy (NCBI): domain Eukaryota; kingdom Metazoa; phylum Arthropoda; class Arachnida; order Araneae; family Nephilidae; genus Trichonephila; species Trichonephila clavata. The sequence continues at coordinate 54,736 of BMAO01028967.1, read as the reverse complement.
TAGTTGAAAAGATATTAATTAAAAACCTTAAAACGCGTAATTGTTCTACCCCTGTGTGTTGTTTATTCGGCCGAGTGTCCTATCAATTTCAGCGGAGTGAAAAGTTCCGACTTTTTCTACGTTTTTAAAATAACAATCTAATTGTTTCTATAAAACTCAGACAAAAAATAATTACAGAATCGGAAATATCATTTATTTCACCATGATACGGTATAATTTTTCTACAATATAATAATAATTGTATTTTTTAAGATTTTTTTAAAAATTAGTCAAAATTGATGCTTTGTGAAATTGATTTCTAAATTGTTGCGTATGTATTTATTTTCGTGTTATTAAAACATTCTACACTAAATAAATTCATGCTTCTCTCTTTTAGAATCAGCCATTTAAAAAATAGAATACTTAACACTTTTTTTTACGATTTTTCAAAAAGTACTCAAAATTTTAATTAATTATTTAATAACTTTGTCATTTATAAAGATAATCTCACTAAACTTTTTTTCCGTGTGTAGAACAATATTATCCAAGATTTATACGAAGATTGAAAAAGAATTGCTTAAAAATTACAGATTTTAAAAGATTTTTTGTTTTTTTTTGTATATTTCAATTTTTGCTAAAACTAATTGAAGAAGTATTTTTACAACATTTTTTGTTTAAAAATTACCGTTGTTTGCAATCGATGTGTAAAATTTGGAAATTTTAACTTTTAAATTTAACCCTCAAAAAATTAAAAACTTTAATTTAAAAAAACGTGATTTTACGGTAAGCCAAGGCTTGGCGTCGAAAATTGGTTTCGCGCCAGATGTGTGACTTCTCTCTGTTCCACCGTCCAAATCACCCTACTCGGGAGTTACACAAGAAAAAAGGGCTGCCTATAACAAATCAAAAATCACCAAATTTGGCAAGTAAAAAAATGCGAATGAAAATCTTTTTCCCCATTTTTTGTGCATATCTTTAAAAAAAATTCATATATTACATCCGTTTATAAAACAAAAATACCTAAATTATTTGCGAAAAACTTAATCGCTTTTACTCCGTTATCATTATTTCAAATACGTTTATTTGCAATACATTTAAATGTATTGCTTTATAAATTAATATTTTTTTTAAGTTAAGGAGTATTGTGTTTTCTGTGAATCACATTAATCGAAATTTTTCAATCGTTATGTATGGATTTAAAATTGTGAGGAGCAAATCGTCTGAACAAAAAAATTCATACTTTGCTATTTTAAAATCAATGATTTGATAAATTAAGTTCACAAAAACTTTTTTAAACTCTTTTTCAAAAAATGCTGGCAATTTTAATGCTACATTTAATAAACATGTAAAATTTTGTAAATTTAAAAATTATCACTTGAAATCACAGATTTCATTTTTGATGAAAAAAAATTGAGTCCTCTTTGATTTTAAAAACACATGCTACACTTTCAACAATTTAATAAATGCTCGGTGGTTCCTGAGAAATAAAGACCGCCGTTTCGCTAGCAAAATGATTTCTTTAAGGTAATTTATTTAAAAAATAGCCGTAACTGTTTTAATAAATGAAAAACATGATACATTAATTCGCTTCAATCCAACAACGTTCAACCGATCACTATGAAAATTGGCATGTATAAGTATTTTTTTTGTGGAGAAGGTTTATGTGCTATACTGTTTGTTGCACCTCCTCACCAGGTGGCGCCACAGCATATCGACTTCTGCACCGTTCAATCAATCGCCAAGTTACCAACTTGGCTCTATCATCAACATTTCGCTATGCTTCCATTGAATCGACATTATAACGTAAGGAACGGCGTTGCTTGCGAATATTACGATTTTAACATAAAATTAATACAACAGAAACATTAACGTATTACACATCCAGATATAAATTGCTTAAAGCGTTCATTACACAAAATTTTTAAGAATGTGTTACTTTTGTTGAGCAGAGATCAGCTTAGGAAGTTGTTTTAAAAAATACACCCACAAGACAGTTACGGAGCGTTATAAATAAAAAAAAAATCCCTTTTATCAGCTGCTATTAGATCTATAGTTTTAAAATTTAACAAATATGGTTTTTTTAGTTCAGCTGAGATATGAAAAAATCTTTTTTTGTTTTTGTTTAATTTGCAAATCACGTAAAATTAACTGATTCAAAACTTCTTTATCCTTCAATCTGTGTTGTTTAATTGTTCAACTCCCCCATGCGACATGCGAAGAACGGGTATACCAGCTAGCGCGCACACACACACACACACAGTTTACTGAGTTGGGCACAGTAGGCCTTGGTCCTCATGATGCGCCACTGAGTTAAGTGTATATACAGTTTACTCTCGATAATTTTCGAAGTTGGAGGGACCAATGAAAAACTTTGAATCATCAAAAGAGTAAGGAAAATTTTTTTTTCTTAGCCTCTCGAACAGGACTCTTTCATGCCCCATCCAAATCTCTTCCATTCTTCATTGAAAATAAAACCGTTTCGCTCTCGATTCCCTCAGACACGGTCCCCAGCACCAATGGTTCTTCAAGACAGGGTTCAGTCCGGCCCATGTCCTATTTGGTGCTACATGCTATAAGTCCCCCCAGATGAGTCATAAATCGTCATGTATCTCCGATGCAAAATACACAATCCTTTTCATCTTTTCTCCACAATAACAGACGATCCTTTCTGAACAAGGCCACTTGTTAAATGAAAGATTTGGTCCGCTTACAACCGCTTTATTGTCCACTTAAAGAAGGAGAGTAATAAAAATGCCCTCTCTCTCTCTCTTTTGTCTGAGGAACCAGGAAACACAAAAATGGGATGGTAGGCAGATGGTCATAAAAGAGGCTACATTATAGGGTAGACACGCAGATACAATACAACACAAAACATGTAAGCTCCAACCTGTTTGCTACAGAACTCTAGCTGATAGTGAGTATTCGAATTGTCGAGAGTTATATGAGATAACTTCGAATCACATCGCGTTTTGTAGTCTGGCCAGCCACAGATTTTACTTCGAAATATTGAGTGTACCAAAACGCCTTGTTTAGTTCGAAATTTCAAGAGTTTTTCCAGGAGCTGAGCATATAGTTCGAATTAGTGAGTGGTTCATATTATCGAAGGTTTGAATTTGAATTAGCGGGAGTCGACTGTATATATATACTCACAGACGCATGCCCACACTCTCACCCATACATACTGAGAATCAAACATAACAAAAATAAGTGTTCATTGAGTAGGTAATATTTCATAGAGTCCATAAAGAAATGGATATATGAGAAATGAAAATGTCTAAGTAAATATGAATAAATAAGTATGAAAGGTATGAAAAATACGTGAGTATGAGAAGTACACGAGAGTCCCAAAAATTGGGCAATCGATAACCCGGCACTCTGAATAATTCGGCCATACCCTTGCAGGTCGAAGGACGACCCAAGAAGAACGGTACCAAGCAAGACATTATGTGCGATGCAAAAATTATTATTGTTGTCATAGTTAATGAAAAAATGCCGGAAAATGATGAAGAAGTTAACGCGTTGAGGACACCTTACTAATTCCAAAAAATAATATACACTACTGGCCACCGTAAATGCAACACCAAGAAAGACAAGAGATAGCAACACAAAATTTATTTTGTAGATAACATGTTACCAAGTATCAAATGATTAAATGTATAGACTTCTGTGAAGTGTGGTTCCTGCCAGAATCAGTAGCCAGAGTAGCCGCCATTGTTGGAGATCACCGCTGCCACACGCCTCGGCATTGATTCAAAGAGACTTTGGATGTGTTCTTGGGGTACAGAAGACCAAGCAGCTTCCACACGTTGCCAAAGTTGATCTGGTGTGGCAGCTGGGGGTGTAATCTGGGTCAATCGTTGAGCAACCATGGACCACATGTTTTCTATCGGCGAAAGATCCAGAGAGCGAGCCGACCAGGGAAGCAATTCAATCTGGTGATTGACGAAGAACCTTTGGACAATGCGTGCCACGTGTGGTCACGCATTATTCTGTTGAAATATGGCTGTGGCCAATCCCCGAAGGCAAGGAAGGAGAACTGGCTCCAACACCTCGGAGATGTAGCGATGGCTGTTTAAAGTACCGGCAATGCGTACTAGAGGAGTGTGAGAGTGATATCCAATACCGCCCCATACCATAATACCCGGTGCAGGACCAGTGTGGTGGTGCATAACGCAGCTGTTCAGCATCCTCTCTCCAGTCTCGAATCCGACCATCATGGTGTTGCAGACAGATGCGTGACTCGTCAGTAAAGACAACTTCATTCCATTCTGCCACCCACATCCTTCTTTCATCGCACCATTGGCGACGGAGACGTCTGTGGTTCTGCGTCAAGGGTAGACCAAGGAATGGACGTTTTGCGGACAGACCACTCTGCTGTAAACGGCGTCGAATGGTATGCGCAGACACTGAATGATGCGTTACAGACTCAATGTGCTGTGCCATGGTTCGTGATGTGACTGAGCGATCCGTTTACTGCCATGCGCACGATTTGCCTGTCCTCACGGGAAGTGGTGCACTGAGGTGGATGCGATCGACCACGTCGGTCTGTCGTACCCTCCTGCATCCAACGGTCACATATCCGCATTACAGTTGTTTGGTTTTGTCCAACACGACTACCGATTTCCCTGAAAGATAATCCACAATCTCGAGAGGCCACTATCCCTCCTCTGTCGAACTCGGATACTTGATCAAAAGCTGATCGATGTTTTCTACGAGACATAACTGGTCATTTTTTGAAAAAACCACAAGAAAAACACAATTGCCGAACTTGAAATCGTCGAAATCTCCAAGCCTTGATTAGCGCTTTGAGGTGGCGTCACAGGCGTGCGTGATGTGTGCTTGCGCTGAAATTCTAATCATTTGCATATCTCACCTCCGCTAATGCATGTTGTAAATTTCATGTTATTTGCGTGTTTCCTTCAGGGTGTTGCATTTACGGTGGACAGCAGTGTAGTATGGGACTAAAGGCTGTTGAAACCATCTTTCATTATTTTGAACAGTCAAGGTGCGTCCGTAATGGACTAACTGTTCCTTCATCGTCTTCGGGAAGAAGCAGCAAAACTGACTGCAATACGGAAAACAACAGGACATTGCGCATTTAAAAGAAAGTAGCCAGCTTTTGCAAAGTTAGCTATTTAATTTTTTTTATAGACAGCTTTATGCCTTCATAAAATATTTTTCTGAGGCGTGTCTGATCAGGTAAATTACTGCGTACTACTATTCATTACTTTTTATTTCCAAGTAGTAAATGTGCTGTATGATTTCTTAAACTACGTTTTTTTTTTCTTTGTTTAAGCAAACACTCATACTTATTCCTTTTTTTCTTAGTCCTATTCTCGATAACTCAACATTTTCACAAATTCGGCCACCCTTTGGTTCACATTAGACCAAGTTTTCGATACCATACTGTATATAGGTATGAAATGTGTGTGTCTGTGTTTCACTATCTGAAATAACTTTCACTTTTTAATAATAAATTTATTTTGCAACTCCTAAATCTAAGCTATCTCACTCAACTCATAACAATTCTTCATAAACTACTCTCGGACCTCTCTTGTCCTGTCATACACATCACTCCTCCGCATTCCAGGTCAGTGGTTTTTAAACTGGGGTTCGTGACCCCGGTGGTACTCAGCCTCTTCCTGGGGGTCCACGAAGGTGTCTCATTTGATGTTATTTCCATCTTTAACGGACTCTGAAAAGCCTCGGGTAAGATTTGAATGATGTGCCATCTTGGACTAAATCACTAAATTGCCCCGATGAAAAAACTCTTCTACTAGAACATGCATTTCGATCAAGAATAATAATGAATTTTTTTTTATTGTTTTTAATTACATAGGCATACTACAACGTATTTTTTAAATTAGATGTTTACATAAGTAGCAGCGCAGTCTTAGGATTATTGAGGAGCTTTTAAATCACTCAGCCATGTGTTGAGAGTCAAGTAGAAGTGTTCAAAATTTTGGGGGTCCGCGATGTCCGGCTGATACACAAAGGGGGGGGGCTCGGTGATTGAAAGCTTAAGAACCACTGCTCTAGGGGATACAATTGCACAGCTCCACAATATATAATAATATATGAGGAATCTATACTAATAAAAGAGAGTGTGTGTTTGTGTTTTTCAGCTATTCCAGCCAAATTATGCAACCCAGAAGTCTGAAACTTGGCACGTGGAAGCTGTAGGTCATTATGCTATTAACCTCGAAGAGATTTTTTTCAAAATTCGCCTTAGAATTTTTTAAAATTCAATTTTTATGCGATTTTCAGCTAAATGGAGGTATGACGTCATCAGCCGTGTCAAGTCTTCACTTTGCGAAAATTAATGTTTCGAGCAGTGGGGGGGGGGGATTTTAGCACATTTTACTGCAAATATATTTATTTATGGTTGTACTTATTCGTTTTTTTAATTCTTTGTGTTGGAATTACATCTGTTTTTCGAATAAATGATGATAAAAAATGTTTTTCCTAAGTTTCGTTTTTCATTTTGGCAACATAGATGTATTTGCATTTGAATTTCGATGTCTTTTTTGTGTGAATTATATTTTTTTCCTTTTCTGGAATTTCAAATAAGAAGGATGTAATTTTTTCAGATCAAATAGGCATGCTATACAGATGGAAGTGGGCAAGATGTACCGTTAAAATGTACTGATATTCAGGCGATGATTTAGTTCTAAGCTTAACTTAGTCACCAACAAACGTCTGTGTCATGATATCAACATCAGATGGATTGTAGCCCACCAAAGTGAGTGAGTGATACTAAAGTCTAGCTACAGCATTAAATTTATTTATCTGTGTAGTTTTCTTCAAGATTCTTTTCTTATATACTTTTGTGGGTTGTAATAATGCACGTTGATTGCGTAATGGAACAGTTACCCATCTTGCAAGCCTTTAAATAATAGTAAGAAGATTAAAAATACTCTAATATTAAGAAAGAAAACTGTAGAAGAAGCTTGATATATATACTTACAAACTGCAAATGTGTGAACTCCTGGATTGCTCTGAAACTAGCTATGTAATTTAATTGAATAACTGGTTGAATAAGATACGTAACAAACACAAGCTTGCTTAGTGGCACCCAAGCTTTCCATGATAAAATTGTATTAATAAATCCTAAGATATAAAGAAAGAAAATATTTGTGCTTTTAATACAAAAAATTATTGCATTTTTTAAAAAAAATATATTTTTAAATGAATTTTTGATAATTAGCGACGAAATATAGAAAAATAAATGGTTCCCTTTAACTTATTTATGCAGACAATAGTCAAATACTCTCTACAAATATGCACTGGTAAATAATTAATTTACAATTTAAAAAAATTAAGCTTTACTAAAAAATATTATAGTCATAATTAGGAGCTAAATTTAAGAACAATTTTTCTGTTTGAGATTCCTGTCATAGAACTAAGGAGTATTTTATTATTGATTGTATATAACATAGCTGCATCCTTAAAAATACTGCAAAAATTGTTGAAGTAGTTGAGCTAATTCCTGAATAGGAAGTTGAGTTTTAACACATATTGTTAAATTTTATATAAATATATTGTATAGAAAATACAGGAAGGGGAAGGCCCTAAAATTGTGCTTAACCTTACGATCTTGGTTCTTAAGGCTAAGAGCTATTATACTACTGTGGTTATCTTATTATGTTTCTATTTATTGCTTTAGATTTATGGTAATTGAGTATATGATTACACGAGGGACGTCTCGAAAAAAAGTTTTACCCTTTTTCTTTTTTCGAAAGGTAAGATAGTACATCTGGTGAAACACATAATCACCAAAAGAAAATACATTGTTTGATGGCTAAACGAGAGAAGTATCATCACGCTAGAAGAATGAGCATACGCAGAGCGCCAAAGAAGAGAGAGTAGCATCGGACTGGCGTACTCGAAGTTATTATATTTTAGAATGAAATTTAAATTTCTTTGTAAACTGAATTTTAAATAATAAGGATAATGCTATTTTATTTGCATATTCATCATATTTCAGAAATAGTATTCGAGGGTGGTATTCATTGCAGAATTAATTATATTGTAAAAAAAATTTAACCTGCATGTCCTGTTGTACAGCAAAATGTCACCCAGGCAACTCCTGCTGTAAAAGCGACTTTGTAAAATGCTGAATATATCACACTTTGCAATGCAGTAGGCTTTTCCACTCCATACCAAACGCCTGTTATAAGGACTATCAATCCACTGGACAGCACAGCAAGAAACCAACCCATGACTAGCATTTCCTACAAAATATAAATCGGTAATATGTAGCAAATGTACATGACGATGAAATTAAACAATTTAGTTAAATAGTCGAGTGAATATTCTTATAGTATACCGTTGTTGTTGTTATGCGTTTCATCCTGGGATACATACGAAAGACGAGAGATAGATGAACAGAAACATACAATACAGTCACAGAAGAATATAGACTTTATTACAAACGATGATCCTAGCATAGAACAGAAGAGGGGCGCTGCTTCCAATTCGAGACTGGAATCCATTTCAGGCGAAAGTCCGACTTCTTTTCCTAAAGATACCAGATTTGGGATTCCCACTCGATTACAAGCCGAGCGTTATATTCACCATACTGGCTGGACTGCTTATTGTATACCGTGTTTTCCCAAAATAACACTTAATCTAAAATGAAATCCTATGTTGATTGTTCAGGATGCTCGCAATATAAGCCCTACTTTCAAAATAAGCCCTAGTAAAGATTGGCATTTAAATGAGAGCGAGGATGTTGCCTAGTCTCACTGATTGTTAGGGTTCCCCGGAAGTTCCGAAGGCGGCATGGATTGAAAAGCCATTGAATCAGACATGAAAGGATTACATTAATTTACTTTTATAAATTTAAACGTTAGAACTAAGTATGGATTAGCGGACAAGACAAGCTGTAGGGTAAGAAAATGACAATCTCTTGAATAAAATGCAATCTCTGAAACTCTCTTGCCAAAAAGAAATCCTCCAATATCTTCTAATTCTAAAGGTAGCTAGCTACACAACTGTAATTTAGGCTCAAATTGATGTGGCAATTTTATCCAGTTATCTTTTGTTCTCTAAATCCCTGACTATTTATACACCAGAGGTGGCCAACCTTTTGGGAAAAAGTGCCACTATGTGATAAAAAAATTATGCGTGCCACACTTCCAACTTTTCCAACAAACAAAAAATATGAAAAACTGTTACTTATAGGCTTACTATAAATTTTCACGCAAACAGCACATTTTTAATGTATCGAAGTAGTGGAAATTAAAAAATAATACAGTTTGTGACGGATCTATACGCGGCTCTACTAATCCTTTCATGACTCTTTTAGGAAAATATTTATTTCAACCAACTTTCACCGAGTAAGGAAGCGTGATTATGTAAATGAAGTATGTTACATAAATTCTGTTTTCGCGAGTTTGTGAGTTGGCAGTTAGGAGTTAACATAAAGTTTGCGCGTTAGCTGAAGATTGAAAGAGAGTGGAATTAGTTAGAGGTCTTGGAGTTGTCCAGGAAAAAGATTACAGAGCGTGGATCCAACGACATTGGTCAAGCCGAGAGAGATCACCTGCAAGTTTCCAGTGTAGGATCCTATGCATGAAAAGTACAGGTATTGTGAGCTTGATTAAGTAGAAGTTAGCTTATTAGTGTGCGACGTAGTTATATTTGAGCGTATTTAAGCTGTCTTAGATTCAGTTGAGGGTCTGTAGTAGAATCCCCGTGTTATAAAATCTCACCTCCGCGCTCTACTGTTTAATCACCTACTTTAAATTGATTGTTATTATGTCTGATTGATATTCGGAAATAATAAATTGATTAGATTGAAATAATATCTGTGCATCATTCAGTTTCTCCCACACACCTAGCCGGGTTTACAGGTAGACAAGGGGGTTCAGATGTAAGCAGGAACCGACCGCTATCATAAATTAATATGTAAAAATTACAAACTTAGGTTTTATTGTTAATAAAATTTTTACACTTCGCACACAAATCAGGTCAGGTACAAAATAAAAATGAGTAACTTGAAACATTCAATTCTAAATAATTATTAAACAATCAGTACTTTCTTATGTGGATTTTTATAATTTATAGTTGTTGTTTTTTTGCGCAATCATCTATATTAGAATTAGTTTTCGAAGATGCTAACAAAATTAGGTTGTTTTAGGTGTGTATCAAATAACTTTGAGTGATATTTTGATTTTATTATTTTCAAAATAGAAAGCATTTGTTCACAAACATGTTGATCAAAACCTACAACAGTATCTGACAGCCAAATCGTGTAAATTTGGAAAATTGCTTGTTAGTACAACTTCAAAAAATTGAGCATTGTTCGGATCCTTTGTAGATGAAATAAGTTTCTTATGTTTGCTTTTCAGTATTGTATGGTACTGTAGGCCAATAATTCCGATTTGGATTTCTGGTGAGTAACAATTAACATCTTTCAGAGAAATTATAAAAAAAAGACGTATATGAAAACTTCTCAGCAATTTTTTTTTACCTTGAAAATTATATAACTTAACACTAAATTAATCCTACAAAATGAATATCAAAATTTTTAAATCTTTCATAGCTCGAAGCAATATTATATGATAGATATATTGGCAGAGAATTAAGATAGACAAAAAAATACAACCTTTTCCTTTTTAACTTAAATTTAAGTTACTCAAAATCCCATAGTATCAATAAGAAAAGCTAAATCTCAAAGCCAGTTTTCATCCTTGAGTAGCTAACACTCGCTGGGCAATTCATTGTTTTCTTCCAGATATTTTAAAACTCACTCGCGCGCTCAAATTCCAAAACCTCACGAGTGCACTTTTTATGGAAAGCCAGCGCACTCAACAATGTGAAGGAGTATTTTCTACATTATAATTTCCTATCGTAATTCAATTAAGTGTATTTAAAATAATATTTTTGATGGTCTTTTTGTTTGAGATAACCGCATTTCAATAAAAATGTAAAAAATTGGTATTTACTATTTTTTTAAAAAAATTTTTCAAAATATTTCAGTAAGTCTTCGCGTACGACTGTTAAAACTCAGCCGTGCCACATTTTGGCATGCCGGCCTTGGATTGACAACCCCTGTTATATACTATTAGGCAGTGACGTTCACTGGATTGGAGGCGTTGTTCTGTCTTGGCTTGACGCAAGAAAACCCGAGTTAATGAGGACAGACCTCGCGTATAGTCCATTGTTATATTTCTACAAAGAAACGTTAGATCTTCGAAAAGTCAGAAAATGGAAATCAGAGTTTTATAATCCCTGTCAACACGTAGACGAGAGAAATCTCAAGAAATGTAAAAAAGTGTAGTTCACACATGTATCAGCAACCATTATTTCTTGAGTTGGAAGACATCGTCTGTGAATGGATTTCTGATAGAAGAGCAATGCCAAAATCATTATGTTAGCTTGTAGCGGTGGTTCCTATATAAGCCAGTAACAGCCTCCGGACTGAAGTGATCACTTTGGTCTACTTACGAAACCGAAGGTACCGAGTTATATCACCTCATTGATGACCTTGACTCTGAACTAATAAATACACAACCTTTTCGCAACTGTCGTAGCGCCATCTACCTGCCGCAAGAGCAATCATAAAGCCGTCAGACCCGCTTGACTTAACAACTCACACGCTCATAATAAAAACTATATAGCTCGTTCGCCTACCTACCGACTCGCTGGTGGGGGAGTGTGTAGCGGTGTTATCTATATAAGCCAGTAACAGCCTCCGGACTGAGGTGATCATTTTGGTCCAGTGGTATGTTACGTGCTTACGAATCAGAAGGTACCAAGTTCTATCCTCCTCAAGTTTTAAACTTACCACTTTTTTTCATGCATTACAATCCAAAGCATGAACTAAAACAATTTTTTGATAAGGTAGTTAGTTTCCAATTTAATAATAAAAAATATTAAAAAGTTATCCTGAAAACCAGTATTGCGTCTTCAAAATGAAATTCATACATCAGTTAATATCTTATTATTTGTGCGTTAATATTTTATTAAGGGATTAATTATAATAACAAGAAAAGTTTTCTGAAAGTTTGTAATGAGTAGTGCTATTCGGGTTCTTCTACTAATCTTCTTGGGGAAACTATTCTTTAGCTGATTTTAGTTTAAACACCGCTTTCCGTAGATATAACTTGATCATGAAATGTAGATACTATTTAAACCCTGACGTTGGGTATTTGAGGTTAACGGTTAATCGTTGATCGTTAATCGTGAAATCTAAAAATAAAAATAGGTGAATTGCGATTGAGAGGTCGCGTGTCCTGAAATTAATATTCGTCATAGAATTCACCAGGAATTGTAGAAGTAAATATAATTGGAGCTGACCGAGCTATCAGGGTTCGGGAAGGATCGTCACAAGGAGTTCCGACTAAAGCTAAGTGATTTTCAATAATTTTATATGTCAGATTATGTCTTAGGTCTTCAGATTGCTCTCGCAGAAAATCTATAAAGTTGTGTATTTTCATAAATTGTTAAAGATAGAATAAAAGTATGTATTTTAAGATCATGTCTACTTCTTCCCCGAACCCTCTTACACCCGTGACCTTCAGGCCGAGACAAGTTGAATAGTTCTTCATCTACCGTTATTGAAATTTTCATTTAAAGTTCTCAATGGATTTATTGTGAAAACATAGAAAAGGTTTCATGAGTGGAGAAGTTAACTTTGAGTAAAATCAAATGGAAAACTATCATTAAAGAAAGGTAATGGTTTTAACAATTGTTCTTTGGGAAAAAAAAGTACTTCGAACATATTTGAATAACTAACATTTTTATCTAGCCAATAAAAACACATTTCATTCAAAGAGTAGGTTGTTCAAAAATAGATTTATTTGATTCCCTGATGATTCAAAGGAACGTACCTTAGGAATTTTAATATCTGGTTTCGTAGCCAAGATATAACCAATAAAAATGCCTACAAAATATGGCCCAGTACGAGAAATGGTATTGGCAAAGGAATACGAGAAAAACAGGCTTGAATCCCTGAAATGATGAATGAAAAGACATTGAAAAAAATATCTAAATACATCAAACTAAAATAATATTTACTCCAAAAGGTTATTGCTTTCAAATTTAATTTTTCTTAATTTTTTTTGAGATAAAAGTATTTGAAAACTGAATTATTAGTATTTCGTTTCGCTTTATTTAACAATCAGATCATAAATAAATTCAATGAATGCAAAAATCTGCTTACTCTTCATCTATATGGACCACTGTCATAGTTGGTTGCAAATCGTAAAAGTAAGTTGCTACTCCAGTGTAGGCAATTGAAGCAAAAATGATAAAAATATTAAGTATTATTCCAATCTTCTTTGATCTATAAGTGATATGAAGAAAATTCATTACTTTCTAGCAAAGGAAATCATAAAATAGTAATAAAAATTAATCCCTTTATGCCTGTCAAATATCCATATATCTAAATACTGATGTTTTTAGATATGGAAATAGAGGCCCTCAAAAATGAATGAATCTTTAAAAAGGGAGTACTTTAAAAAAAATTTCTTTAGTGATTAAATATGCCGGTAGGAGTAATGAAATTTTCCCCCCAGTGGAGCTGCATTTTAGCAACTTAGCCTTTGCAGACACGGCAAAATCCCCAAATGGGAGAACCATTTCATAGAGGCTCCATCTAGTGGTAGCCTCGTTACCAAATTCGGATGCTTGAATTAGTTTTTAGTTCAAGTTTTCGTCGGATGCTAAATATTACCGTGATTTAACCCAGTATCACACTCGCGCGAAAAAAGATCGAAAGTTCTCGCGCAGAGTATCTCATACTCAAGAGTGTACATTCTGTTTTTACCATACAATGTGTATATAAAGGTGAAAAGGGAAAGAAAATAGGGTGTACAATAGTAAAGATATATTTTAAATTCTACTTAAATTAATTTGTACATTTTCTGCAAATACATGCCATGTGCTTCATTCATATGCACCTATATACCATTATCATATTTTTCACACGTAAATTTAGTTTTTCTGCCCTTATTATTAAGGCATTCAGCACACCGTTCATACATTACTTTAACCTTCTTTACAGGTGGTCCATTGTCTCCACTGGGTCCTAATTTTTCCTTTAAATTTCTGGAAAGCGTTGGTTGTTGGCATGCACATCCTTTATATTCTTGAAATCCCAAACACTTCAAAAATGAGCACCTGATTCGATATTGAGTAAGTGGTTTCTGAGTGCTCAACAAAATAATTCGTGCATTTATCGCAGCAACATTCAGCAATGAAAAATATATTGTCACAGTTCAACGATTGCATTTTCTAGTCGTTGAATATGTTGTAGCCATTTCATCAACAACGTCAATTGCTCCCTTAGTCAAATTATAAAAAGTTATAATTTCAATTTTTTTCCATTCACCTGTTGATGTATCTGTTGAATCAACATTTCGCAAGTAATAAGTTTCTCAAATATCGCATTTCTTCATTTTAACTACGATAACATGCTATCTCGAAAGCAGGATTTTAAAGCAAACGCACGTATTGAAAAATGTAACACTAATTCAAGAGCAGGGTGTGACACGCCCGAGAGAATGGCTAGAACCCCTTCAAGGAAATGATCTTAAAGTCGGCTACACGAAAAATCATCCATTTTCCAAATAAGATTTGGAAGGAGATTTAAAAAATAGTAAGGAGATGGGTATGAGATCTCGTGCGCGTGAACTGCCGAGTTAATTTTGCCGAGAGTACCAGAGCTAAATTGATCCCCTAGAGTCTTTTACATGCCACATAATCATATGACATGCAGGCCTACGATTTTCACATACAGTAAATCTATCGACTCCATCTGGGATTGAACCCGTAACCATAGGCTTAAGAAGTGGGCATGCTACGTCAAAGCCACCGGTGCCAACCGAGTAATGAAATTAACCAATCGAATTTGGATAGCGGGATGGGGCAACCAATCATGTTCCAGTTTATCTCGTTTCAACCTTATTATAAAACTTCTTTATTAAGTATAAGAATATATGGACCTGTGGACTTCATCGACAGGTTTCGAACAGAAAAAGAAGAGAATTTTTCTTGTATATGCGGGGCATGCATCACATGCATTAAATTAGTGTATAAGGAAATGAAGAACTACCATAGCTTTCTCTAAATAGTTTTTATGGTTTAGTAATTAATAATTTAATGGTTAATGGAGAATTCTTGGCTTTATTTCATCTCATTTAAATAGTTTTTAAGTCCTCTAATGACATGATTTTATTTGGCTTGAGTAGCTTGAAAGCTATGGAGAGACCATTTAGAATCATTTTCAGGAATTCCGTGACCTGTCTGTCTAAGTCCACTATATTTGTGAGTTTTGAAAGTGGGGAAAATACTTCTCTTGCTTTCTGGTTTGTCTTTCAGGTGAAATATATAACTGCTGATTCAGAATACCTATTTGTAATTCAAATCTATTCAGATGTTCTCATTATAATTAACCGTTTTGGTCACACTTAAAGAGTAAACTTTTCATTTCTCGTAAGTTAAAGCTTTTGATTTCAAAGAGGAAAAATACATTGCGTAAAAGCATCCTGAAGTACACAGAAATAGTTCGAGAAACGCCTTTATTTCGTATCACAGTTAAATCTATAGAATAACAATGAACGGGTAAGCTATTTAATAGGTTTTACATTTTCGCTATCTATAATCCTTATATTATATTATTATCATATTAACATATAGCTCGATTGAATATTAATATCTGATTGAACACTTGGTAGAACAATTACGGAATCTAACTAAAAATAGAGACTTCAATTGGAAACTGCTGTTTCAAGCAAAACATTAAAACAACTTATAATAAGTAATATTTTGTATTTTGCTGGAAGTTTTTTTAAACTACTTAAGCTCTTCTGAAACAACGTAACCCTTAATTCAAATCATGGCATGTTTTTAAAATATAAATTTTACACTTGGTGAAAAAATTTCCAGATTTGATCCGTACATAAGCTAAAAAGGGCTAAATAAAATCTTTAAGAATCAAAATAGTATTGATATTCTAGGCATTATAACCTTTAATGTCCGTTCCCAAAATTATTTTCGAGATGACTGTCTTTCTCGATCATATTACTCTATTTGGAAAATACCTTTCCGATCCGATGTCTTTATTCAAAATGATAATCGAATTTCGGCTAGGTTTTTTTTTATTTTGGTTTCTTTTCTGTAGCATTTATATTCACATTAAATAAAACCAGTTAACACATAGATATCGGTAAAAAATTATATATACCCTCTTATTGTTTGAAAAATCCTATTCTTTAGAACATTAATTTTAATAAGAATGTTGTAATGTATTTTAATAAAAAAATTTCTTTAAACATAAACTATCATTTAAATCTGAGTGAGAATCATTTTTGCTTAAGTTCTGCTATTTATTAATATAAGTAACACACGTATATGCGGGTTCTCAAAATATGAATAAGAAAAAAAACTTACCTTGTTAATAGGAATAAAAATAATAATGCTAGAATATACAGCTGGACTACCACAGAAACATACCAGGTATGCAGCATACACTACAAAGATAGACATACTCATTGCCAGAAATATTAGAGCCCCCAAATCAACAATATAATACATAGCAAATAGTTTACAAGTATAAAAAAATTACAGAATTTATAAATTTTGCATGCGAATTGAAAAATAGATTGAGATTTATTTGAATAAAATAATTTGCAAACAATCCAGAAACACTGTTTTTAAACTTTTACAAATCTTATACTCATTAAGCATTTTAAAATATTTTAATATGGAGTGTATTCTTGCGATGACTTTGAAAAACTGAATAATAATTACTTCTGATATTATTTTGTAGCATATATAGCAGCCAGGAAAATATTATTCGAATTCGAATAACTCGAAATTGCACATACACATATGTTACCATAGAATATGCAAATGGTTAGCTTTTGTTGGCAAATGACTTAATAACTAGAGTCCTAGCATATCACAGCGGAACATCTAGATGGCGTATAAAAAAAAGAGAACATTCCAATGCTACGTCATGACTTTCAAACGAATATGGTGATATCGAGTCCACGTGAATTTTATCAGTGCTTTACACAGAAGGATTCACAAACTGTCACTTGAGAAAGGGCGTGCAACGGGTTCTAAAAGAAGCAGGATGGTCAAATCACAAGGTCGATCAGTATTTGAATCGGCATAGCCATTCTACAAGAATGGGTGACTCATGACTGTTCAGAGCCATCAAGAAGGTAGCGGTCCACCTAGATCAGAGATAAGCATTAAGTCGATAGCCGGTAGACTGTCAAGACATTTTGGCGTGACCACCTTTACTAAGACACGTTTACTAAAAGAAACATATTTTTGGAATACCAACACCAGCTACACTAGCGAATCGGCTTTTCACAATCGATGTTTACTAAAGCAAAATATTCAATAAATGTGTAGACAACACATGTACTTTCATTGGAAGCGAACGATGACGCTTAACAGGATCACTACCCAGTGCCGATTTATCCATTGGGTGCTTGGGGCGGGCGCCCAGAGGGGCGGATAAGCAGGACTTAACCAGATTTTCTAGCTATAATTTTCAATCCCCAGTGCTAAGGGGGTCTGTAGATCTTCTGAACCCAGGGCCCGAAATGAGCCTAAACTGGCATTGTCACTACCGTTGTAGTGAAAAAAGCGGTCACTGCGATGCCAGCCGCATAAATGAATTTTTCCCAGACGCTTATTGAAGGGGAGAATAAATGTTAACGATCAGCTCTCAGAATTGGCTCTACTGATACATCATCCCATACTCCGCGCTTTTGGTGGATTGGGTTGTCGAGTTGATGTCATATCTCACAATGGCACGGAACAATGCAGTGAACAATTGTTATTATATACGTCGGTTTCAGAATCATCCGTTCACGTATGTTCTCTGCTGGCTGCATTAAATATGACCACGCTCCACGGTTTAGCAGTTGTTCATTGTTCAAACCTTAAACTTGACAATTTTGTGTTTTTGTAGTAAAAATAGTAATCTCTCATATTTTAAAAGAGAGGCGCAATGTCGATAACAAGTGTTACGAAAAGAAAACATACAATTTTAATACAGAAGGGCCCCACCCACGCCAATGGGTGGTCCTCAACATCTTAAAAGCATTAGAAGTAGCCCGAACCCTGTAGAAATCCGCCAACCCCTGATCATTAAGCAGTGAAATTTGATTGGCATTCAGAACCACTGATGCGTCCTTATCAAAGATCTAACGTTTAACTAGAACAATAGTGACAGTAATGACAATCAATAAAAGACTCAAACCATCAAAGGTCGTTTACCTTCATTACTGGGACGAAATATCATTTAGAAGAGGGGGGAAATGTAGTTGGAAATAATGATAAAATTTTTAAATTAATTTAATTGTAAAAATATAAGTAGCCATAAGAGAGTATCAGATGTAATGATCTTAATTTGAAAATTATGTTAAATAAGATCTATTCCTATTAATACATAAAAAATCTAAATCTCCTAAAGTCAAAAGTATCGAAAATCAATCTATTTACATCACTTATAAAGAATAAAAACAAAGGAAAATACAGGATAGCATTTCAGGAAATAGTCGCTCATAAACATATGTTTTGAATCATATGGTTGATTACACAGAAGAGAATTTTCAGGAAATATGTTCATAAAAACGTATTTATTCTTTAAATTATATTGATGATTTCATACAGAATATATTTTTGAACAATTATTTCCTGAATTGCAATTTTGTAGTTTCCTTTGAGTAGGTTCTTTGTAGTGAAGTAAGTAGAATACTCTTTGATATTCGTGGATTTCGGGATTTAAAATTTCAGAAATTAAATTTAGTATTTTTTTAACATTATTCTCTAACTATATTTTATCTGCTGCATTTTATTTTAGCTCAGTGATATAGACAAGCAAAGGGAACGATTGGTACCTAAAAGCTTATTTAATACTACAGCCTAAGCCTAATGCTAATGCATTATTGTGGCTTTTTTATACTGTCCTGTATTGTATCGCTATATCCTATCTCATTATTTTAAGTTAGACTTATAGTAATTTAGTGTACTATTAATGATTATTACTGTCGTAGTTTGTCCTGAGTGGGCCCGGTATCAAAATTTCATGGGGGGAGGGGAGACCTTTTTTGAAAAAGAAATAAAAGACACTTTAAAGTGTCAGTATATTACACGTTTTGGGCCCCCTGTAGCTTGGGAGCCCGGTATCAATGATATAGCTGAGACGGCGGTAGGCACGCCCCGGATGATTATGTATAAGTACATTCTCTCAAACTGCTCGTTAAGTACAATCTTATTTCAATAACAATTTTTTAAAAATATGATGCAATTTTTATGAGTTGAACATCTCAGAAAAGAGCAACGAGCTGGTCAACATACAGAAGCAAGTGTATAATTGGGTTTCTTGAATAATTTCGGAGAATATTTTAAATTCTAAAACAAAAAATATATAATAAAAACAGGAAAATACTTATGTTTGTTATTATTATAAGTACTATTTTATCATGGTTCAATTATGTTTTGAAAAAAAGGACAATATATTTATGAGCTGTTCTCTTTTTAAGCTCGCTTTAAGTTCTCTTTTTGAGGTCTCTATGGAGGTCCGTTTCCAATAGCCCTAGAGTTTCTTTCGAATAAAACATTTACAAAAACTCACTCCCTCACTCACTTTCAGTATTTTCAAGAAAGGTATTTGGATATAAAGCGTATCAACTATTAATTTCTTATGAATCATAATAGACTATTTTATCCCAACTGACGCATATTGCTCAACAACTTTGAATATCGATATTAAATTGACTTGAATGGTCAACTTACAGGACAATAGTAAACTGTTATAATGGTAAATTGGTATAATTTTTTACACTTACCCAACAAGTCAAATACAACTTAAAGAGGAAATAGGCGGAGCTTTCATTTAACGTATCTAATGTAAAATTTGTTTCGGTTACAAAAAGCTCTAGTTAGTTTTTGGATCCAATAAGCATAAAATATTAAATACAAGAAGGTAAGTATATATTAAATACAAGTATTTACAATTTTTAGAAAGGAAAAATGATGTAGCTATATCTCTTACCATATCGTCCATATTAAAAAAGTTATTGATAAAAATCACATTTCTCCAAGAATATTGAAAGCAAGGATAAATTAATCTCGCTATTGTAGCATCAAATATCGGACCTGAAGTCATCAGAGGGATTAAAGAAGCCCCCAAAAGAAACACATAGTACACTGGTGCAATTCTAAAAAAGAAACCATTATTGTAGAAAAATGCAGAACATGCAAATATTGAATACATTAAGAAATCGAAATGTTTTTTTGCATGTTATTTCACACACAACAACATTTTCTACTCTTAAAGTTAGTGGTAAAAAGTTTTTCAAATCCAGAGAGAAAAAACTCACCGTTGCATTTAAAAAGTTAAAAACATTTTATTGATTTTATTACATTAATTATATTATTTTTAAATGAATGCTTAAGATTTCACTTTAACTTATTTATAAAATTTAAACATGGTTATTTATAATATCTCAGTTTGTATAAGGGTTGTCCAAATGAAAGGTGGACATATGCAATTGCGTCAGAATGAGTTCAGCTATAGCCTCCAAACAAAAACACGAAGGACGGTAGGACGTGTATACCGCATGAAATGTTTAACTGTGAAACCTGTTAGTGGTCGAGGAAATTAATCGAAAGTAAAGTCTTGCCATAAAAGGATGCATCCAGATAGGAACAGCATGCGGTAGTACGGTTTCTGATTGCAGGAGGTGAGTTTAATGGGGATATCTATTGACGAATAGTGACAGTCTACGGCGAGCACTGTTTAGGTAGAACCTTTTGGAATAGTTGGTGTAAAAGTTTTCGAGAAGGGCAATAAACCACATCGGATCTCCATGACAATGTCCACCCACAAGTCTCCTATGAAACCAAGGCAACTAAAAAATCTGTTGGAAAATGTTAAAACTCCCCCCCTCCATACAGTCCGGATTTATCCCCTTGGGACTTCTAGGTTTTTAGACCACTTTTTAGGCCACGTTTCTGTTTGGAGGATGAAGTGAAGGAAGCTGGGTAGGACTTCCTCAAGAATCAACAACGTTATTTATAGAGAAAAGGCATAGACCTGCTGCCGAAACGATGGGACCTGTGTTACAACCACCAGAGCGTTTTCTTTTGTTTTTGAATAAAATCTTTCTTTTTATTGAACTTGTCCACTTTTCATTTTGGCAATCCTAAAATTAATTTTACTTAATTATGATAGATATAACTTTTTTTAAAAAAATTAATAATTTATTAGTCTATATTTTCTTATCATTTTGATAAACAAGGGCACACATAAGTTCTTTAAAGAGTAGATAAAACATTAGACAAACAAAATATGTAGACTGATATGTATTTTAGTAGCAACTTGTTACATCGTCGATTTAATTAAAAGAGTTATTCTAGTTGCGATAATTTATGATCTTTAACCTTTCGTTTACAGTCATTTCTCTGAAAGAATTATTTTATGGGATGGACCTTTTTACAATATACAGCCTAATATCGCAAAAATTCTTAAAAAAGTCAAAAGGGCTCCAGAGTAATTTTAATCAGTTAAAAAATCAAAATCCAGCGGATCTTTTGGAAGAGACAATAAAACAAATTCCCTTTTTTCTACTAGACAAGTCAATTAAGTTAAATCAAATAAATTTTAGTTTTAAAAATACACGAACGAAAAATAAATAAGAAAATGGAGTATGATATTTCCTTTTTATTAAAAAGACACGCTTTTTTAATTATTTTAGAATATCTTCTGTTTCAGTGACGTCATTTAGAATAAGTTATTTCATTCATATAATGAATTAAAAACTAAACTGCAAATATGTATTTATATAACTATTGTTATAAACCAATTTATATTTCAATTCTAACGTGAATTAGTTTTATCTTATTTTATATATTTTTTTTGTTATTTTGTGAATAATTATAACACATTATTAGTTTAACGGTAAAATGATATAATGTGCTTAAAAATTTACTCGATAGTTAAGAAAAGGAATTTTTCCCACATTTAATAAGCTTCAACCACAGCTCTTCCTTCAGCAATTAAAGAGTTTCAATAAATAATATCTATAGACTGAGTTAAAATATTCGAAACTTTTTGCTTGAAAAAGCCTTAGTAATGCCAGGCAAATCATAGCTTGAAAAGATCAATAATTTCCCTTTTTTATCATCAATTTTGAAAAAAAAATGCTTCGAGAAGTTGCATTATTTTAATAAAGAAAGAGCAAAAAAGTCAATAAACTCTATACGATTGTATTATGTGAAAAGGGAAATTTAAAGAAAATATCGAAGCGAATAGGAAAAGGAATTTTGAAACATTAAATTTAAAACTAACATCCCGCAAAAGTATAAGTGATACCTAAAAAGGCGTATTTAAAAAGCTAGAAAAATTGAAAAGGATGCTGAAATATGTAGAATAAGTTAAAATATTTATAGGGGTGAAAAACGTAAGAAAAATATCCAATGAAATTACATAAATAAATAAAAGTATGTTATAAAAATTGAGATGTATTATATTATAAGTCAATCGTGTAAAAAAATGATCAGAAAAATCTCTAAATTACAATATAAATAGTTTTATTATCGCTATTAACAATGAGATGTATGGTCGCGTTTTAAAACTTATTTTATATATTAGGAGAAAAGTCAAAACAAAAGGAACACTTTTTAAGGAAAACATTTTTTAAAACGAATGACCAACATTTATATATGTAACTAACCCTATTTATAATACATTTTTAAGCTTAAATAAAATTCTAAAGACACACACATTTTCTTTCTTTTTATTTTTCTGAAGTAGCCTTTGTTTGAAGCTCTTATTATGTGTGTGGGGAAGTGAGTAAAATAATAAATTTTATTTTGGTGCATTGCATCCTTATAGAATAATAATTAGCTTAGATATCGGAGACAATCTCTTGTAGTTTTATGTAAGATTTGGGATAAAAATATTCAATTTAAATCAACTGAAGGTAAAGAATTTTTGAATATTGCAATTGAGAAAAAATGAATTATTCATTGCAAATTTTTTAAATAACTTATTTATATAAACTGCGAGAAGATTTATCATTTTTTTTTAAATAACAGAAAGTAAGAATATTTGTTAAATAATTTTATAATATAAAGGATCGCAAGAAGATCAATTACATCAAATATTACTTTAATTTAAATAATGTACTGAAAATAAATAAATCAAATTTATTTAGGACAAGTATCAAATATAACTGAAATTTTAGGAAAGAATAAATAATTAATATTGATCAATCAAACTTACCTCCACAGTCTATGAAGCAGAAAATGTTTAAATCGAAAATTCTTGTTTTCTGGTTTTATTTGTTTCAATATAGAATAACTTGCCAGAAGTCCTCTAAAAAAATTTCGATACATAAAAAAACTGAGCACCGAATATAAATTTACAACAGCAATTTAAATTTTCTTTCTAAAAAGACAAAATTTAATCCAATTCTATATTCTAATCCAATTCGAGTTTTCAATATAGATTAGAATAATTTTCAGCAGTTAAATTTATTTATAAATGGTTCCCATTTTCAGTAATTATGAACTGTGTCTATATAATTTTGACAATTACTTTATGATGAAGAATGTCATAGAATCGAAAAAACAATCGAATGCTGAATCTAAGTGACACGTGTTTGTTCAAAGCTTATGATCCGGGAATGAAACACAAATTATAAAGTCTATACTTTTCAGCCTCCTGATGTATAATGGAGTCCACGGACTGTTAACTTCCAGTGTTTTTTTAAATTTATACTGGAGTGATCATAAAAATGCATACATCCTATAAGACAGGATATATATGTTAATGCCATAAGTTTGAGGTCGCATTGGCTATAGGGTTAAGTTGTAAGAGTTGGTATTAACAGTAGGCATTAGTTATTCGACATGTTCAACAATAGTTCAATGGCAGATGCCGCTGGTGTTTTAGTAGGGAAAGTGTGACCATGGCGCAAATACGTCTGACTTTCGAGCAGCGAAAAAGCATTTTGAAATGGTATTAGAAGTTCGAGAATATCAGTGACGTGAGGCAACAATATGGAACGGAATCAACTACACGTTTAAGCACTACTTGCCTTCGTGAAAAGTTTGAAACTAATGAAACAATAAAGGATGTGCATAAGGGACAATCAGGCCGGTTATGCACATAAACAAGTGAAGCGTCTTCTGTTGGAATGTTAGATTCATTCACACGGTCACCACAAAAATCGACATCACAATGTTCACGTGAAACAGGCTAATGTAGAGCTAGAGCAGATCGTATTTTGCAAAGAGAAAAATGGAAAGCTAACACACCACTGTTGTTACACACTCTGAATGAGGACGACCGAGAAACCAGAATTCAGCTTTGTGAATAGTACCTCGTGCAGGTTGAAAATGATGCGAATTCTGTTTCCCAAGTGACGCAATGTTCAGCAAGAAACCGTGCACACGAAAGAAACTGTGCTATGAAATTGAAACGGCTAGTCACCCAATTTTTGTAACTACTTTGAGAGATGTCACCAACAACGTACGGTTTCTTGTTTAAAAATGTCTAGAGGAGCGTGGATCACAGTTTGAACACTTATTGTAACCCTTATCGTAATTTTTGTCATTTTTATTCACTGCAATACTTATGGTTATGTATACGTTTTTCTTCATCAAAGTGTGAATACATTTTGGATCACCCTTGTGTGTATATATTTATATATCTCACGTGGTTCATATGAGGACTATGAAATTTTTAGATCAACTTTAAGAAATAGTCAACGTAAGAAAATAGCCGTGGAGATTTTACTGAATGGGCAAAAAAGGCGAATGGGATTTGTTTACGAAATCATAATTTTAATAATTTCCCTTTTTTGAGCACACTGCACATGTACATAAAACTTTCAAGTGCTTATATATATATATATATATAGGATGGCTCTATCGTAATGTTTTATTTATAAAGCATTGCATTTCTGGTACATGAGGCATAGTTGCATTGTTATAAAACAATTCGTTGCTCATTATAAGATGAAAGTTAACAAGTGAATTCCAATTACTAAAAAATCTGAACATAAGAAGCTTTACATGATAATGAAATATTTTTGGTTCCTGTTACTCCAAAAGTTCTTTCAATTTATTAGTGTGGTGTATATATTACATCAGATAAAGCATTTACACTATATTTTGTTGCAAAAGGTTAACGTAGTTGGAATCCCAGTGGCTGAGTGGTAGTGTATCGCGCTTCCACGCCACAGGTCTGGGGTTCAAATCCCGAGCTGGGAAAGGTTGACTCAGGCTTTCATCCCTTCAGTGGCTGATACATGAGCACTATACTGGGGACGATGCAGCACAGCGACTAAGGTCGCGTAAACTGAGATTGGCACAGTAGGCCATGGCCCTCATGGGTTTTTGCGCCACTGAGTTCAGTTAAATTTAAGTACTTACCGAAGGAAATATTCATATAAGATAAATATTAAAAAAGCAGTGACTATTTTTTTAAAAAAATTTAGTATTAAAAGTCCATTCAATAATTTGAAGTATTTTCTGGAAGATCTAAATATATTTTCGTTTGTTCTAATTTTACCTCTATAATTATTTGGGGGTAATACTTAGATAATGAAGGTCTAATACATCATTTATACAATACAAATGTTTTAAATGTATTTATGTGAATTCCCACATATATAAAATTACCCCTATTTTTGATGTTCAGTTAAGCGATATTATTGAGTTATTTTCAACTTACTCTAAGAACAAAAACGTACTCATTGCTTCTGTACCATTCACAATCATCTGAGCAACCGGCTCCATAGCAACCTCTGCTGCTCGAAATAATGATCCTTAGAACAAATAAAACACATTATTATTAATATGGGAGTGTAATATTCACTAATAATTTACAAATAGTGGAACACATTACATAATCAAAAATAATTTAAGTTTTTTTAAAATAATCATTTAAATTATTAAAATGAATTTTAATCATTCTTTAAATACGTTTTAAGCAGTCATAATCAAATAATCATTTTCTATTATGTTTAAGTACTGAAAAGTTATTTTCCAGTGAGAGACAATGAAAAATTCTTGATTAATGAAACATTTAGGTAAAATTTATCCCAATAATAGCAACTCTACAATGCGTCATGCATTCATAATTTGCAAACAAATTTCGAGAAAAATGTTCGGGAATAAGATTATTCAGTATTTCGTAATAGAAGTTCGCGTACTTTATACGAGAAATTGTTATCAATTTTCTCTTTAAAATAATTACGTATATGTGTTCCTCAAAACATTTTATCATTAAATGTTTTTTTTAAAATTTTTAGCTTTAAATCTATCTGTCATTCAAGAATATTTTGTAGGCTTATTACCATCCTAATGTGTTTATTAAATTTTCAAGTTTTGTAATTTGAATGCAGCATAAAATTATAAATAATTTACTTTTCCATGTCTGAATTTGTGGATTACCATTCGCCCCATTACTTCCTTCTGAACTATACATTTCTCTTTATTCGATTTTCTATTTATTGACATACAAATACCGTAAAATCCTGCGTATGACGCGCACCAAAAATAAAATCATAATTTACGGAGGCGCGTTATACGCCCGACGTAAAAATGATAGCTTTAAAATTAAAGAAAAGATGAGCTTAGCAAAAATTTAGACTTCTACATCGCTCGAAGTAGTGTTTCTTTAAGAGAAATGACATTTCTATGACTAAAAGGGTTGTAGTTCTAGAAGTATACTATTTTTTTCTAAAGCTTGGTATAATACCTCGAATAAATGACTTCAAAACATGAAGGCATTGCGCACGTACATTACAGACTTCTCCGTAAATAAATTATAATTTAAAAAAACTAAAGAACACGCTTTTATACTGAATCGAACTAAAAAGTGAAAAAAAATAATTCTTTATTTAAGAATGAAATGATGAACGAGAAAATTAATGTCATTGGGGTAAAAGCGTGGGGTGTTTTATAAATATATCAATTGTTATAGTTTCTAACTTCTTTCAATTCCGAAATTGCACCCCACGCTTTTACCCCAATGACATTAATTTTCTCGTTCATCATTTCATTCTTAAATAAAGAATTACTTCTTTCACTTTTTAGTTCGATTCAGTATAAAAGCGTGTTCTTTAGTTTTTTTTAAAATTATAATTTATTTTTCATTTTTTAGTTCGATTTACAATAAAAGCTTTTTTTTTAGTTTTTTAAACTGTCATTTATTCATTGTTGAATTTATCCTTGAGTTTGATATTTGGAGCCAGAATTACGTGGCTGCTGGAATAAGTCTTGCTCTTCAATGGATTTTAATTAAAGGGTCTGAAGTGTATTTATTCTCTCCGTTTATGGGGCCTCGGATGAGTCCCGTATCGTTATATTAGATTAAGTCTCAAAAGAACAGGTCAAACAAATAAAATGTGTGGTAAGAAGAAAAAAAGTTCGAATTAAAAAAAAAATTAAGGTACCCTGTTTTTATAACGGACTAAAAAGTATAAAATTCCTCCTTTTCGTTCCCCCCCCCTTCTTTTTTCACATTTTCATGCATTGTCATCCACTTCTGAGATATGGTCCAAATTTCAAGTCTCTAGCTCATCGGAAAGTCACACAGTTTAAAATCAAATATTCTCACCTTTTAAACGTATTGCTATAATGTTAATTCGAATCATTACTTCTAAACGTATTACTTTATAAAAATAAAAAATATTTAGCAGTTAAAACATAAATTATTTTTTTTCACATCACGAGCCTTTTTTTCCCTTTTTCATTTTCAGAAAAATGTTTATATTATAGTAAGAAATTGGTAGCACACACCCACCCTCCACTTTCTCACATACAGAACATATTTTTTGTTTGCTTTATTTTTATAAACAGCAAGCGTATTATTCCCTGTAGGGTTATACCTTTTTCTTTTAGTCGCTAAATCTGGAATTAGTCGCCAAATCTCGAAATGGTACATATATCGAATTAGTCGCCAAATCTGAAAATTGTATGTGCAATAAGTTGCCAAATCTGGATGTGGTATATGGAATTATCGCCAAATCTGATTATCGTGATTCCTGACGATCCTGATGAGGACAATGGAACAAAATTATGAAATTCTTGTATTGTCATCGGTCCTTGACAAGTGTGCAAAATTTCGAATTAATTTGGCCTTTTTAAGAGGGTGAAAATCGAGTTCCAAGATTCCGTTACATGCAAGTGAAACTTATAAAAGCGTGTTAATAAAAAGGGGGTGCATGTTATTGCAACTTGAAAGTATAGGTGCGCGTTATACGACGGATTGTACGACAATTATTCATCTTCGTAAAATGGACAGTAGAAATAATACACTAATCAATAAAATTGATTTGTAATATTTTTTCACGAATGTTTTCCTCATATTTGTGTGACATTAGGATGTGGGATGTTAGTATGCATTTAGAAGGAATTCATAGAGTCCCATTCATGGAGAAACATTGATTTAAATTAAATCGAAGAGATAAGAAATTAATATTTTCAAATTTTACTTACTGTAGTATGGTTTAAAAAACCCAGGAAAAAGATAGCTGTGGCATAAAATTACCCATACGAGCGTTAAGAAACGAATTCCATGAAGACTGCTTAAATTGCTCTCAGAAGCTTTGGTATTGATGAGTTGCTTAAAATTAGATATGATTGAGAATGATAGAATGATTCTGTGTAATAAACCTAGATGGAAAAAAAAGCGTAAAATATTTTAATTACAAAAGAATGATGAACTTTAAAGACTTCCAGTTAGACACATCAATATTTTTTGGAAAAAAATATTGAAATTATGAAAGAGTGCTTAATTATAAGCGAAAGTAAGACTTACTTTCTGAACGAATATTTTCAGAAGGTGAACGTATTTCCATCAAAGTGCCGAGTAAAACCAGAAAACCCAAAAAGCAAATAAAACATCTGAAAAAATAAGCATTCATTACGTGGGATTTGCTTCAAAAGGATAAGTTTCACATAAGGTTTTCAATTTTTCTTTTTTAAAAAAAACTTATTGTTCGTTTATAATGTTATTATAATGCTTTGTATTGTTAAAAACATATTTGCCCTGGTGTGTAAAACTTAAGCAACAGGTGTTTTTTTTTGCCATAACTCCACGAGGAATCATAGTTGGGCAAAATTGAATAGAATGCGTATAGTATGGAATTAAATAGAAAAGGCTTTATTGAACAAATAGTATAGTTATACTTAATTGTCTTTCCCAGAGGAAGAGCAACAAGCAGATGTTCCTTAGTATTTGATGTGCCCTCTCCTTACTGCAAAGGTTGCTTCGCACCATCTCTCCATACTTAACACCAAACTGTCCGACAGTTCCTGAGGTAAGAGCACCCATTCCTCAATCAGCATCTATTTCAGTTGTTGGTTGTTCCCAGGAGGATGTAATCGTGTCGCAAGGCGTCTCCCCAAAATATCCCATACATCCATGATGGCCAGCTTTCAAAGGGATGCAGCGTTCAGGTAGGCGGGGGAATACACCATCTTTGGGAAGACGTCTCTGGCCGCAATAAACTTGAGACAACCGACTAGCTGTTGTTGGTGTTTGGGGGTTCGAGTAAAGATCAGCCATAACAAGTGTTGAATTCAAATTTATTAAAGCACACAACTAAAGGTAGGAAATGCACGAAGTAACTAATTGGGAAGAACAATCAAACGGCTTAAGACTTCTTAACATATAAGTATAATTTACTCCACTTACTCTTGGAGCATTCTGGATTTCTCCGCTATAATTCACCGTAAATCTCTTACTTAAATGTACGATCTCCCCCCGGTTGTAAATTTTAAGCCAAATTGTATCACTTCTATTCTCCAATTATCAATAATAGACCATCCTCTGACCCTCCGTTGACTAACACAGCGTACCTTAAATGTCAAAGCTTAAATAGAACAGCTTATTTTAATAATTTAAGTCTTCTTCGAGAGAAAGTTTTCAATAGAACATACAGTTAAAAAGAATAAATTTAATCCAAGAGGATTAGTAAAAGGTTCGCGGATGGACCCGTTACAAACTGCGACACTTATAGCCCTGTTGCTGTACGCAATGATTGATCAATGGCGTTTGCTGACTTGTATCAGGCTCTTTTTCTCCTTCAAGATGATATATCAGTCATCCACAACCGTTGTTTTCCTAGCGTTTGGCACCACTAACCTTTCTAACAGCTGTACCAATGCTTTGGCAGGTTTTCCAAGCTTGCGAAATGACACTTTTGTTGATTCCGAACTCTTCAGATACATTGGTCAAACTACGCCCCTCCTCCAGCTTTCCGATCATTCTTCCACGTGTAACGTCGTCCAGGTGATTTCTTCTAGCCATATTTCACAAAAGAACTTACATGTACTTGCAGCGAATTTGACTTTAATGCGCCTCCGTTCTTGCTTTTATTGTAGTCTTGAGTAGCGTACATTGATCGTACGCGTTTTGCGAACACTCACGTCACCTATGATGTTTTGGTCTTGACATTGGCATTCACATAACTTTTCTACTGGATTGTGTGTTTATTGTACTGATCGCAATAACTCGTTTTCTGCAATTTCATTATTATATGCTTAAAATTTATGTTGTTGCTGAAGTTTTGCACACCAGTGTTCTTATATTACTTCAGATCCTCAAAATATTACCAGGTATTTTATTTTTGTAATGTTTTATCAACTGATATGACAGATTTCCCCCGCCTTTATTTGTTACAATTTTAATTTAAGGCTTCATTCTACTTGACATTCAGAATTCGTGAACGCAATGTTAATTATAAAGAACTTTTGCTTTCTTCTCAAATCTACATTATTTTATGTATTTAATTGTAAGAAAGTGTATCCGAAAGAGGAAAAAATAATGATAGATTCTGTGGAATCATGCTTTTTTCTATTCGAATTTTGAAATTTTGTTTTATATAGTAATAATTTCTAAAGATTTGTAAAAGTGCAAATGAATTATTAAAATAGACAAAAATACTTTCAAAAATCAGATGAAAAATACAAGTACGCAGAAACATTGAATAGTTTTGAGTTCTTTATTGTATTCAAATAAACACAATAATCTAGATTGTAGAAGGAAAACAAAGCATCGGTATATGAACGTTATACTTAGAATTCGTTATGGCTAGCACAGATGGGTGACTAAGGTCTAAAATAATGTGTCTTTATTAGTGAGATACACTTTATCATACGTAGGTGGTATAATTAAGATATATTCCAGAAATTTTAAAGAGAAAATATTTGCACGGAAAAATTTTCATTCTCAGAAACAAAATTTCAACTGTATATGTAGGTTTATCTTTTTAAATTTGCAAATATATTTATTTTATTAATAAATTATAATAAATCCCTACTTCTAATTTGATTACACAATAATTGTAATAATTATTATTATAACTTACACTATTTATAATAATATTATTAACCATAACACAATTTAGAACAATTAGAATAAATTTTGGTTTTAATTTCTCATTTATTTTGATTTTTATCATTACATAAAATTACATAAATTAATGTATTTCATAAGGGTTGGAATGTGTTTCGGAATTTTACTTATAAACAATTAAAGCATAAAAAATAAATTAAAATAATAGTTTCTTTATGAGGAAGTGAAGGGAGCTTATCCCGCTTCCACGACATAGGTTTGGAGTTTAAAACTTGGGATGGACAAGGTCGACTCCTCCCTTCAGTGGTTCGATAAAGAACTACCAAGCTTGCTTGTGAACTTAACACTGGGGATTTCGCGTCAGACTGACCACCTGACCAGAGCATCCTCTAATGCACCTCAGGGCCCAAGGTCAGGAAAACTGAGATGAGCTCAAAAAGCCTTGGTTCTCATAGGCTGTTGCGCCATTGAGTTTAGTTGAAGAAAAAGTACATAAAAAAGTTATTTGTATACCAGAAAAAAATTGAAGAAATGAAAATTAATTACCCATGAAAAATTTAATTTTTAAAAAGGATGACTATATTATAAAAGCTATGCAGTTTTATATTCGTAAAGCAGTTTTATTTTATTTGACTATTTATTCAATAATTATGACTACAAATATGACCAAAGAGTCTATTTTATTTGATAATTTTTATTTTGTTTTATTTTTATTTAAAAGCTTAATATTTTTATGGTCTCAAAAAGTGTTGTTTGAAAGCGCTTTTTTGTAAAGAAGTATTAAACTCATATTTAACTATTTACATATAAAATTAAATAAAATTAAAAAATAATTGTTTCAATATCTTACTAAAATTAAAAATTGCACATTTAACAAAGTAAATTGTTTTAATTTTCAAAATTAACATGATTTATATAATTATTCACAGTATAATTTTATCGTTTGATGCCAAATTTAGCAATCGAAAATTTCAATAAGAAAGAGTTTTAAAAGTTTTCTATATGAAGCTGAAATATAAAATGCCGAAAATGCAATATTTTAAAAATATTTGTAAGTCTACAAGCGAATTATTGAAAAAGTCAAAAGTAAAAAATCTCAAATCTCACTATTAAAAAGCCCTAAATAAAAAAAAAAAATTTAAAGCTATACTTACATTGAAAATATTTGAATGCCCATGAAAGATTTTTTTCCCTCTTTAATTTTACACGGTGTTGTAGTGACATTAATATTTAATTTATTGGAAACTGAAACAAAATAAACAAATGAATAGATTCTGTTCACAAATATTTATCTAATAAATGTAAATATAAGCCCTACTTAATGAAAAAAAGAATAAATTATCACCAAGATCAAAAACTTGAGCTAAATCATCTTGAGTGCATCCGGATGGTATACAGATTCCTAATCTAAAGGGATAGGAGTACATCAGATGAGCTTTAGTACTGAAATATTCCATTGTTCCCTGTAAGTAATTAAATATTCAAATGAAAAACACAAAAAATTACTTTATTAAATATTTAGGTACTTAAAAGCTTGTTAACACAATAACATTATAATTAGACTAAATAAAAGTTTAAATATTTAAAACAGTCTTTCAAGTTAAGCATATCTATAAAATTCTATATATTGAATAGGCATTTGACTAAATTTCAGAAGAGCATTAGTATAAAATATGTTAAACTTTTAGATTTAAATTGAAACTTAATTTATATTTCAAGTTCAGTCTCTCTCGTTGCTGGTTATTTTACTACAATAAAACAAATATTAAAAGCCTTTGAAAAATTTTACCAAATTTTGTTGTCTGAACATAGTATAATCTTCTTCTATATCTCATTCAGTTTATGGAACTTTTGTTACATACCTTTCCATTTTAGAATTTGTGTCCATTATGAAATCTTGAATTGCGTGTTTGACATCACTGCCAATCTAATAAATTTTGAAATTCTGATAATTGCTAACAAGGGAGCTTTTGGGTACTTACGTATTATCACAACCGTATTGGAGACATTAAGTGAAACGAAGCACATGATTGCTGAAGCAGAGTGTACGACACATACGAAATTGGAGTTTCCAACTAGGCGAGTTATCTTGAACGTTGGCATTGTTGCAATAGTACGTTAGTACCAACTTTTGATTTAGTCGCTGTATAAATCATCGTACCTGAAATTCTTTTGAAAATACAACCTCTGACAATGAAGTTCGGCGAGTGAAGCCAAAGCGGCCGATCTGGCAACATTGGCAAAACAAAACGCTGCATATGATTAGCGACAGGTGTTGACCATCTGCCCCCCCCCCCCATTGTTCAGTTGAGAGTTGTTTGTGTTACGTGTAAGACTTGTTTTAAAAAGTGCTTTTTTCAGTGCGTTGGCTCTGAAATGAGAACAGGAAAATGAACGAACAAAAGATCAGTTTAAAGTTTTGTTTTAAGCTTGACAAGACACCGACAGAAACTTATTCGATGCTGGTACGTGTTTATGAAGATAAAAAAAAAGCACTGTCCATGAAGTGTGCGTAAGAGATTGGTTCGTCCGTGTGTGTTTTCGAGAAGGTCGGGAAAGGGTTTCTGACAACCCCCGTAGTGAAAGACCGGTGACCTCCGTCAGTGACGAAAACATTGAAAAAGTGAGTAAATTAATCACGAAAGATCGTCGATTAATTGTGCGCATGATAGTTGGACGAAGAATGCTGTAATGTACATTGAAATTTTAACCCGTTTCATGAAACTTCCCCTGTACGCACAACAAAGTTCATAATTTTTTGTTCACGACAATTCTCTCCCTCACACAGCCAAACTGAACATCCATTATTCTCGCTAGATTTCAATTCTCCAGAGATTTCTTCCTATTCCTACAATTCAAACTCACTTTGAAAGGAAAGAGATTTGATCATATTTCTGACATTCAACGAAACGTGATGAGGCTTTTGAACTCCATCCCAAAAGAAGATTTCTTGCAAAGTTTCCAGGACATGTATAACAGATCTCAGCGGGCCATAGTTATGGGAGGTGACTATTTCGAAGAATAGTAAGGTAACTTTAATTAATATTTCACCTACGTTAATGTTACAGGACTGTTCGCCGAACTTTATTGTCAGAGGCTGTATTTAGCATATACCTGTGCCATTGCTCTTTTCAAATTGAAATAGAGCAGGATTTTTCGACGTGGTTGTGACGATTTATTTCTGCATATTGGTGCCATTCTTCCATGTAATATAGTGTATTAAGTTTATCTCTCTTTCTAAAATGAATAAAAATAGCTCATTGGTATCTTAA
This sequence comes from Trichonephila clavata, assembly GCA_019973975.1. Taxonomy (NCBI): domain Eukaryota; kingdom Metazoa; phylum Arthropoda; class Arachnida; order Araneae; family Nephilidae; genus Trichonephila; species Trichonephila clavata. The sequence continues at coordinate 20,131 of BMAO01028967.1, read as the reverse complement.
CTTGTTTTTGCGAAACTTCGAAAAGAAGTTTTTGCATTTTTGTATTATATTTAATTAGAGTTTCTAATTAATCACAAGTTTAAACATTAAATATACCTTCATTGTGTTTATTCCTCCAAAGATTAACTATGTTTAAACTTTAATTATCCATTCTTGACAGTTGAACCTAGTTTTCTGATCTTATTACTACTTATATGACAAAAAACTGCGAAGAATTTACTCACTTAACTTTTTTTATATTTTTCAGAAAGTGGATTTTATTTTATCATGAATAGTTTTTGAAAAGTTTTAATTTTTTAAAAAATCAAAACAAGTTTTTTCTTTTAAATTTTAAGCTTTAATTTCCACCACATATTATAAGCATATATATATATATATATATTATATATATATATATATATATATATATTTAAACCTATTTCATAGAAGTGAGTACGCAAGCTTACCTCAATCACTACACTATTGAAATTGTGTAAATAATTAGGATACCTAATTAGTAGAATTAAAATATAATTAAACGTTCTCTTCGTTAGTGAATTAGAATTAAGAAGCTGTTTCTTACCGATCCTGTGTAATTCGATAATTCTTCTATTTGATCTTTGTAAGTGAATCTTCTCTGTTTAACTGGAAGAGGAGGTCTAATCTCCACCAAGCAGTATTGACCTTGAAACAATATTTCATCCTTTCTTTTGGGATGAGGAACAACGGTTTCAAGACACTGCTCAAAATCTCCCAGAGATGTCACCGTACCACTCATCATTCCATCAAATGATTTACCACTTGAATCCAAAACTGTAATTATATAGACAATTTGCATTGAAATTATTTCTAAGATTGAAATTAAGAGCATATTTTATGCTAAATCAAAATTATTCGATACTATACATTCTCATACTATAAATCAACAGGGGGCTATTGGTGAGGACCTTTTAATTTTGAACCTCGGTCAAGGAACGACGACACCTGAAATAACATCCCTCTCCTAACTACCATACCACTCCTTTGGGAGGACTTTGAGCCTCGATAGATTTAAAGTACATCAGCCCCTCTACACGGCAATTGGGTTCAAACTTATGACAAGCCGACCACGCATGCGTGATCATATACAAATTACCACTAGACTACCATGGCCACTCCCTAAGTCAAAATAAGCTAGTTTGGTTACGTCGTGCATACCTATATATAATACTAGGTCATTATAAAAATTCAATGGTTGCTGATGTGCCTTTTCTACAGCATTTCACTAATCACTAACTTGAGTTACTGTCTCATTAACTACTTAAATGGTATCAAAATACCTCTTTTGGAGCAAAGAGGCGATCTATTGTGTTTTCTATGAGAGCCGTTTCTGCATTGTTGACAAAAAGAGTACTAGTTACAGAGTAGCCATATATTTGTTAGAAAGGGTTAGATCATAGGTTCTCAAAGTGGGCGATAACTCCCCCTTGCGAGCGTTTGAGGCTTTCAGGGAGACAGAAAAAGACCCAGAGAAAATGAGGGGGCGCAGGGGCTTGGGTAAATTAACCAAATAGAGTCTAAAAAGACTAATGAAATACTCTGATTATGTACTAACAAAAGGAAACTTTAATACTGTTCACCTTATGTTGATTGTATGTATTTAAATCATTTCTATATCACATGTACGAAAATTCACATATTTCGGGAAGTGGGTGAAAAACTTAACGATTATATTACATTCAGACCTATATTAAAGTGAATAATATAGTAAATTTTAATTTCTATAGTGTACGTGTTGTCTTTGTCTGTGAGCAGTAGAAAAAATGTTTCATCCACTGCATTTCATTACATGTATTATTCAAGAAACATAATTAAATATTTTAACCAGAAATTAACGTGTGATTCTTTAAAGACTGAAACTGTCGATTTTTATTTATTTTGAGCAATAGTTTATTATGAATTATTCATATCATCAAAAGCCCTGTGCCTGTCTTTATAACAGGTAAGCTAAAACTTTTATTACACACTTTTAAATTAGGAAGAAATTCAGCAGCGGTTTCAAATCGAAAAAAAAAAAAACACTATCCTATCTACGACAAAAATATATAATATTACACATTTAAATATATTTGTCGCAATAGCTTTTTCAGACTCGCAAGTCAAAAAATTAGGGCTTTAGAAAAAAATCTAATTCAAAAAAAAAAATTCTATTATTAATAGGATATTTTTTAAAACTTAACTCTTGTTTTCACCATGTTTTATGTACACTCTTATTTCTCTAAAGTGGGAAGGGGCGGTATCGAAATATTCACTAGAAAAGGGGGGTGGTCAAGAAATATTTAATAGAAAAGGGGGCGCCAGTTCAAAAAAGGTTGAGAATCTATGGGCTAGATGAGCGCTTAGATAAACTCTGTCTTCGTAGACATATAGTATCTCCAGGAGTTATAATCTGGGGAGCAATTCCTTATGACACAGCGAGAGTCCTATCGTTGTTATCCTAAGCACCTTGACTACAGATGTATACGTCTGACTGGTAATTGAACTGATTGTGTTGCCCATTCTTGAGTAATATCCTGGGGGGGGGGTGTTTTCTAACAGGATAACTCTTGTCCTCATACCGCTGCTGTTACCAACGTACTTTACAGTTTACCGACATGCTACCTAGGACTGTGTGATCACCCGATCTTTCTTCCATATGATTGGATGACAAATCCAACGCCATCCACAATTAGTAATAATCATAGTTGTAAATTAAACGTAAAACGAATAGATTGCGCTGCAAGTCATCTGAGAGTTTTTTTTAGCTTGTAGAATAAGTTATGTAACGTTCTTTGTGCTGTGTACATGTCTTCTGTGTCGTCTAAGGAAATAAATCAAAATTTGTAAAATGTGGACGGAGTTATTGGAATAACATAAACATGTAATGGAAAAAAGAAACGAGCCTTACAGTAGTCGCATACAATGTGTAACATCTGACATGTTATCGTGGTAAATTCGTAATAGCAACTTAAATCCTGAAAAAAATGAATCGAGTATGATTGGAAATAATTTTTTATGGAATAATTATAGCTTTAATGAAAATTTTATTTAATTAACACAAGGAATAATGCAATTTTTTATCAAAAATAATTATTCTTGTTCAATTTGGGGAAGAGCGGTAATGATAATTTATGATAACTAAAATATGACACATATACTTGTGTTTTCAAAGTATTTAAAAACCGTTGAAAAATAGTGTCAATAACAGTACCACTGTTAGTTGTCGAAATATTTTGATTTGTGTTCATTTCGAGCTTGAGTTCATCATTCAAAAAAGCTATGAGTGGCTCGGCTTCTAGCAAACTGAAGTTAACTTTAAAATCACCACTCAAAATAATGAGAAGCGAGTGATAGTTTTTTTTTAAAAAAAGAGCAGAACCACCTTCGGTATATGGTAAAAGTAAAAAAATCAGGAAATCTTTAATATTTTGAACCGTTTGATTCGGAGAAATGTATACGACCACCGAAACCACTGTTTGTCCATTTTCAAATAAGCATTTTGCCCACATATGTCCCCAATATCTAGACTAACAATACCCAGTACACTTGTTTGACGATAAGTAATATCCATATGTCGAGCCACAACATGTGAGTTGTCCTGTTTACGATAGATCGCATCACCAGCTGCTCTGTGACCCGGTCGTTTAAATTGTACGCCGCAATCGAAGTCAGGTATCGAAACACGTTCGTCATTGTCTAACCACGTCTCTGCCAAAAGGACTTAGCTTCTTCTCTGATCCTAAAGTGAGAAAATAAACACAAACATCCCACGGCCGAGAACGCAGGGGTTGGGGGCGGAGCCCCTCCCGAATGAGGGAGAAAAAACAGAACTTCACTGAATAGCGTGCGCTTCCCCAACTTCCTGTTACGCATTTCCGTCCCTTTTCACGAAATCACTCCCACAAATCTCCAGCAATCGAGAGGAAAGATTTTACACATCAAAAATCGTATAACTGACCAATGGAATTAAAGACTTAGGAAATATAACAACCATTATACTAATTTGATTAATCAAGGACAACAGGTATGAAACGCCGTCCCATTTAATGACACACTGACCTTGTACGACAGAATGTTTGCACATTTTCTGTCACGCATGCCTTGCCAAATTGAAAAGGAAAAAAAACTTTGCAAAAGCAAATGCTTTGCCTACATTTAGTTTGTCCGAATGAATTTCTTCTGGGTATTGAAGTTTTATTTTCGGTCAGTTTATATTTATCCATATATATGAAGCAGGGAAAAAAACCACATTCATAGAGATATATGTTACTTACGCACTCCACAAATTTAAAAGTCAAACAAATATTTTGATTAGAAAAGAAAATATTTCACTTATATAATTAGCTTTCATTTTTCCGTCAAAATTCTAAGAATACTTTTGAAAAGAGAAAGAATTTTTCTGACATATACTGACAATATAAGAAAAACTATCCCAGAAATGTAACCATAAAGTGGTCAATAAGGTAAATCATGCCACAATAAGACTGTAATTTAATGCACGAAGAGTAATTTTCAGTACGCGATTTTCTTTTAAAGAATATTAATTTGAATTTAACTTTTCTTTGTTACAACATTTCTGCGTTAAAAATAGGTACTTAAGGCTCAATTTGAAAGAATGATGAAGTACATAATGCTTATAGAAGGTTTCTGCGACAACAAATGAGGGAGAGAAGACCATTTCCTCGTATTCTTGAAAATAATTCGCAATACTTGTTACAATAAAATAACACACATTTTAAAATTTTTAACCCATTTTTAACACATTTTTTTAATTGATCTAATTTAATTTTAATTGTACAGCACATATGATTAAAAGATACAATTCAAAAGATAACAGTTTGCAAGTATATTACAAAAATTGCTTAAAACAGATTCAGATGAAATTTGGAAAATGTATAGCAAGACAATAATTTTGTCAGTTGTCAGCGTCAACACACCCAATTCTTTTAAATTTAGTAACATATTCCTTAAATTATTTTTTCATTTTTAAATCTTTTAACAGAGATTTAGTTTACTTAGTTTTGGTACATTATAATCTTATTCTTTTCATACTTTTCAGAATAACTCTTATGATAAATCCCCTAAATATAGATTACCTCTTTTAATTGTATCGTGTCAGGTAAAATAGTTGTATGAGCCACAAGTGGCTATCTGCAGTACCTTTGTTTGTATTCATTAAACCAAGATTTTATGATGATTATTATGTACTTGCATTCTGACATTCTTAAGTATATTTAAAGAATACGATATTTACAATAAATACAAAAATACCAAATGCATATGTAAAAATATGTTCTTCTATGACATAGAGCCTTCGTTATTCACTATTAATATTAAATTTTCTGGCAATTTGCTCTGACTATACCGATGTAATGACTCTATTCCATGATTCATCACTTGAACAGAAACGGATTATTTTTTAATTAATCAGTAACTACAGAAAATTTTGATTTTTTTTTATTAAGTATTTTTAACATGTAAATAAAAACTTATTTCTGTCTCTTAAAATATGCTTAGTGGTATAACATTGATTTAAAGAAGGGGAAAAACCCCTCAAAGCATTATTATGTTCAGAGTATTATTTTTGAACGCGGAATATTTCTAACAAAAAAAAATATGAATATGCTAAAAGAAAGTTGTATTCGTAAAACATAGATACATCGATTGACCTGTATTAAAGCTATTTTATTCGTATGTATGAAATGTTTTCGTTCCCTAAGAAGCTGCAGATCATCAGTAGACCAACGATGAGTGACGAAATTGCAAGTGACTACCGTCGGAGTTTCGTTTTTGACAAAATAACAGAATAATTTGAATAATTTTATTGTATTAGATTTGAAGAAAATTAAATAAATTCTTAAATTATACATGTTGTTGTGTTCTTATCCCACTTTATTGATAGAAATATCTAGATCAAGTCCATGAACCCCTGCGTTTTTAGACATGGAAGAACTGTAGCAGGACTTTAGAACAGCTGGTTCTTATTGCAACCAATACAAGCCAAGATGGGGTCAGGAGCGGGCTTGGGTCATATTGCAATTCGGACAAGAAGGGTATACTTTAAAACCCACCACATGCCGTTGAGCTCGAGTATGTCCACTGCGAAACCAAGCAAGAGTAGTTTCATTTCGCCTACTGCCTGTACCAAGCAAAGCAGTACCAGACGGATTCCTTCATACCACTCATATACGGGGGCCTGCCTCCAAAAAGAACTGATATCTTGTTTGACTCGTGTAGCAATTTCTGAAAAAGTAAGGCTGCCATCATTCGTAGAATCTTTATGGCTGCCCTCACGGGCCAAACCATCTGCAATATGATACCCGCAGACATTCAAGAGCGACGGTACCCACTGAAAAAGTTATTGACAGTGGCACTCAAGCTATTTAATAGATAGACAATACTCGTTGTCGTTCTGTCACAATGCCTCCATCATTCAGATAGATGTTAAATAAAGCTGCGGCTATATCACTGAATATTCAAATATCAGTATTGACACTCAATAGTTAAGAGTTCTCTCCTCAATAGCTAAGAGTTCTGCCCCCTCCCCCGCCGTAAAAAAACTGAGCAATAGTCAGAATTTCTCTTACAGATCCTAGTATCATTCTCCTTTTTGATGAAAATTCCACTGCCCGAGACAGTGCTGCCATCAGTATAGATCTGTAATGCATCAAACGGGACTTTATGAATAGTCTCCAAAGCAAGCTACCTAAGATACTCTGGATGTTGAGTGCTTTTGTGAGTGTAAAAGGATAATTTGGTATTAAAAAAGACCCGTTCATAGAATAAATTATACTTTTAAGCAACTTTAGCAACTTGTAACAAACTTTTATTTATCTATATTCATTCCATTCATTCTGTCCAGAGAAGACATTATTCAGAATCCATCGGATTAGCTGCATGCCATCTCCAAAGAGATGTTTCAGTGCTGCTTATAATAACGGAAGAGTTTTTGAGAAAAGTGTGTGGCTTACTTTAAGGCTACACAATGCCCTTTTCAAAAATATTTTTTTTTGGACAGTAACAGTAAAAATAATTTATGTTTTATATTCAGCCCTTCAATTTCAATCCCTTACAATTGATTGGAAAAAAAAATTTTTTAAAGTTATTCCTCCCACCGACAAAAAAATTGAAACCAACAAAACAATGTTTTGTTTGTTGTTCGAAAAGAAACGATTTTGGATAACGAGTGAAAAAAGAAACACGATATTTTTGGCCCGATTGCGAAGTTGGACTATGCTTGTCTTCTTGCTTTAAAATTTACTCACAAAAACAGAATTTTTTAGAGAATAATAACTGTGAATACAATGTTATCTTTTAAAATCTAATATTCATTTTTGTATAGTGTTCTTTTTAGTTAGCGTATTTTTTCGGAAAAAAGTCAACATTAACGAAAAATATGTTTTTTCAATGAAAATAAAAATTAGCATAATTCTTTAAAGTCAATATTTTTTACATTTCTGACTGCTGATTTGAGTTTATATAATTGATTTTATTTGAAAAATGTTTACAAAAAAATAAGCTTATTTTTGGACATAAAATGACAAAAAAAAACCTATCAAGGGGTTAATATATACAAATAATTATGTATAACAAAGTTATTCAATTTTTCGTATTAACTTTGATAGAATTGGCCGCGGTAGCTGATCATGTTTCAGTCATGTTTGACGTTGTTTCAGTCACATAGTTCGTTTGAGTCCAAGTACTTCTGAAAATCCACCACATAGAAAAACTAGTAGGCTTAAATACGTTGAGGCTCAAAGTCCTCATGTCGGAGAATATGGAAATTTGGAAGGTAGGATGCCAGCTCAGGTGTCATCCTCGTCTCTTCCCTGTAATGAGGTCCGTCGCCAATAGCTGTCAAGTAGCTTCAAAGTGTGACGTTAATAATTGAACCATTGAGGAATGTAATTTCGTTATTTATTAAAGTTCTTCTAATAATACAGTACTATCTTTTAGACAAACAAATTTCATTTTCGTGATTTTGAAGTTTTATTTTAAGATTCAATGTACTCTTTATATATACTTTAAGCGATCCCAAATTTTAAAAACAACTTTTGCAATAAGTTTCTTAAATTTTTATTAATTATGTTAAAAAAACTGTTGATAAAATTATCAATACATTTCATATCATTACCATTTTGGAGAATATTTTTAAATAATATTCGTATTTTTTAAAAATATTTCAGAGTAATTAAGAAACTTTTTCATTTAAAATAAAAAAAAACTGTTAGAATAGTAAATTAAGCAAATAACTTGTATTTACTATAGAGGAAAACATTTTTATTACTTTTTAAAATGAGAAAATCTTCGTCAGTTATGAGAAAAAAAATGAAAAAATTCATACAGAATCAAACTTATTTATTAAATTTTGCTGATATTTCTCTGATAATGTACTATTTCGGCAATTAATTATTACTCAAAGGATATATACTATTTACTATTGATGGTATAGCCTAAATATGTTTTAATAATTAATTTATTAATTAAATATTTTAATTAAGGGAAACTGTCTACTCTTACTCAATGTTTACTTTAGTGTTTGTGAAGAAGTATTGGTTTCTAATGGCTCAATTGAGCAAAGTAGTGCTTCAATATAATGACTAAAATAAATATAAAAATGTAAGAAAAAATTTTAATAAAAAGTTTTGTTTTGTTATTGAGCAAATGTTGTCGGTTCTAAGAAAAATTTAGTTTTATAAACTTTGATTTTTTGGACCACATTTACTAATGCCTTTAAAATTTGGTTTCTTTTCATTTTTGTATTAAGGGTTATTTAACACTAGAACGTCCGGGATTTCGATTACCCTTAAACGTCCGCCGGTGTCGTTTCGACACTATGATATAAAATGTATAAAATAATTGTAATAACTAAATTATTGCTGGACTACTGTTGAGTGGGGTTTAGTTTTAGTTCTTTTTAATATTATTTAATGTAATTATCATATATTATGATCCTTTATATCATAAAAAAATTGTAACAAAACAAATGACTTAATCTTGCAAAATTGAATAAAACAATAATATTCATAAATTTAGTATAACAGTAGAATCATAGTTTTTGTGAGAATGCAAGTTTTTTCTATCATTATTTATTGTTTTTATGCATAATGTTTTGTACATACCTCATTTGCAATGAATACAGTGGTATTGAATTTTTCCTGTACATTTTCCACACACCATTTTCATGCAAGAGGCCCACATTTTTTAGTTCCATTTTCATTACACTCTTTAATTTCTCCCTTTTTGCATTTTAGTGAATTTGCAATTTCTTTATATTCAGTATTTACCTGATTCTTCAAATTTCTTGCACTTATGTAATCTGAATGTAAAAGCAACTAAGCAAATGCTATGCAACGAAACACTTAGACACAACTATTTTAGTATAACTGACTCATTTTCACAGTGAACCCAACGGCACTGTATTCAAGGTCAAACAAATGTGCGATTGTTCTTTGGAAAGTTTCTTTTACTAATTCTATCTACTTTGTGAGCTATCTTTTGCTGAACGACAGCTAATTATAATGATAAATTGCATTGATGTCGAAACAACACCTGCGGTCGTTCTAGGTATATTAAGTTGTAAAATCTCTCCTAAGTAACCTAGAGCCACAAACTTTTTCTGTGTAATCACCATGGAAAATGATTAAAAGTCACAAAAAATTTACAAAATTACTTCAAAAATGCTGAAAGGAGAACAAACTAAACAGGCCTCAGTGTCCAATCGACACCGACGGACTTTTTAGTGTACATAGGTTTCGAAAATGTAAGATAAATAGTTGAAAAATTAAATACTTACAGCTAACAGCCCATTTCTTGAGACTGCGTAATCCAGACACCAATTGAAAACCGTCTTTCATACATTGAGAAGACAGATTTAACTGACTAGTTGATTCCAAAACTGTAGGCATTAAGAATTTTATTAACAACTGCGCGTTGTCTTTGAGAGATTTATCCAACTCTTTCCATGATTGCACCACATTCGTTCCATATTCTGGGTTGGGTGGTACTTTCCAGATTTCTGCATTTGTTTCAGTAGTCCAAGCCACGAAAAACATAACCATATAAAACACCAACATTATTGGACTTTTCAAGACTCCTTTTGACAGTCTACAAAGATTAAAATACAAGCAATTGCCGTCTCAGTTTATTTGAATCTATAGATCAATTTCGGTCCAAGATATTCTGAAATATCTTGTTTCTTTTTTCCTACTGATGTAATTGTACATAATTTGTTTATGACCTTTAATACTTTGAATTCCTCGAAATTATCCCTTTAAATGTGGCATTGAATTGTAAAGTTAAAGTTTTGACCAATGAATTGTATTCATAAGAAACCTTAATGACACTTAAATGCTAATAATATGAGAAGAATAAGGAAAAGATGAGCACAGTTAAAATCAAAAATGCTGTGCGTTATTTTTGAATAATTTATATGAATAAGTAGAGAGATTTTTAATATTTTAGAAAGATAATTATTTTTTAATGAGGAAATGATTTTAAAATAAGGATTAATAAGAGGGTGTTTTTATGTATAATATCTATCTACCTATCTCTCTTTATATATAATTAGAACTTAATATGAAAACTTTAAATTTAACAAAGTAGTTACAAATTAAATTTTCCTAAAATTAATTAGGTTTTGAAATATAATTGCTATTACCCTAAATTTAATTTTGTACTTACATATTATACCGTCAAACAATTTCGCCAACTCAAGAAATGTCGCCAAATGCTGTCATCGTTATTGTTATTGTGTTCGAACATGCGTAGAAACAGTTTCCATAATTGGCTGCATATCGCGGCGTTTGCGGCATCCTTTGATTTGACTATATTGGTTGACGTATAAAAATATGTAATAATGCGGCGCTGACTAATTTTACTTTAAGTTTCTGCTTAATTTAACTAAAATCCTAAAACTATCCAGGTTCGCTTATTTATCTTAGTCCGCATTAACATAGTGGTTAAACTTAATCAATTTCAAAGGCAACGCAAAACTGATGAAATAACTCGGATTAAAATTAAAATAAATTCGTTTATTACATTTAAAATACATTACGAAATTAGAACTTAGATCAAACACTATTAAAATTTAAGAATAAGAGAACTATGAGCAAACATTAAAATTTCACTTATCTGAAAGGAGGCAAGGTGATGGGAGGTATGGCATTACCGCCGGACAAGGCGACCTAAAATTTCCTAAAAAAAGAAATGTTCTCTATGTGATTGTGGAATCTAGTCTCTCGAAAATTGTCACTCGGTGCCCTTTTAAGTGAGGGAAAGTCCCACCATTTGTGCCTACGCGCACTCTTTGTCCAAGCCGTGCCATTGGTCAGTCACCAAGCGCAAAGTTACAAAAGTTGCAATTTTAATTAAATTTATGACTCTGTTCACCCTGCATACTCGTTGACAAACCCGGGACACCCGGTGCCGGTCCCTCAGCTGAGGAATTCCGACCACATCCTGTAAGCAAGGGGGATATACAAATTACTGATTATTTGGGGACCAACTCCATTGCTGGTCGGCCTCTCATCAGTAAGTACCTTCAGTTTTGTATAACATATTCTAAAAATCATTCATAATGAGAAAATACTTTGAATAAATATTTTAAAATTAATCAGGAATGTTGCATTCATTTAATTTTTCTTTTTTCAGATTTAGAAGAAAATATGTCGTGCCCAGTGTGGTTAATACTTGCTTAATACTCACGTTGGGATGGTATGGAAATCAAATATAGTCCATTTAATTTGAACGTGTTTCAAAATTATGAAGTCTGTTCCTTAAAAATACGACTTTAGTAAGCAATCAATCAGTTAATCAATTGTAAAATGTTTATTCTGCCGTCAAGATAATAGTAACTGAATGTGAACATACAATGAATAGGAAAAAAGATTTAAGTTAATTAACCCTTTATACCAACGGAACTTATATAAGTACCACTCACTCTTTAAAGTTACATAGAATAACCCTTTTTATGAGTACTCTGACGATACTTAGCAGGAATATTCTTTTAAATCCACTTTTTCAAGATATATGGCAGCACGGATTCTATGATGAGTATTTTAGAGGGAAAAGGATTATACATATATATATATATATATATAGACTATCTATTTTTCTTTTGAATATATATATATGGGATTTTCCACATAGACCGCACTCTAGAGGGCGCTGGTGACGCGGGCCAGCAGCGAACTAAACGAGAGAAGCAATCCAGCGCTGCTGATAAAGAAAGCAATTGACCGTGAAGGGACCAGCTATCCAATGCTAGAAGGGGAGTAACGCAAAGGTTACTCATACATCACCTAAATTCCATAAACACCGCGAACTTTGTAAGAACAGTGTTACCATTGTGAATTGTTGTGCGAGAGTTGTATTCGGAAGACAAGACTGAGAGGCTATTGTTGAGTACAAGAAGTGTTTGTCTAAACGTTATTAATTATCTATCTGTGTGTCCGTGTAGTAGTGTGTGGTCCTGAAACAAATGCCCACCATTAAACGTTAGTTTTAGTAAAAACTAGTGTCATCATTATAATACCCCTAGAACTCCGTGCCACAACCCCCCCCCCCTATATATATAGAGAGAGAGAGAGTTATAGCAGAAGTTGCGTTTTCATCTGACATTTTGATCAGATTGCGAAGATTGCCATTTTTGTTCCGAAAAAGAAGTTAATGTCAAATGTAAGTGTCTTATTTTTTATATGTTAAGGAAGACCTTAGAAAACAATTTTACTATTTATTTTAAGAAAACAGTGAGTATAATTAATTTTACTGTTGAATAACTTTGTAGTTCTTATAAGTACCGACAGCACACTGGGTGTTGGAGAAAGAACTTAGTCCCCCCCCCATCCGTGTGGCTAATTGTTTTTTGTTGTGCTGTAAATTCATGGCTATAGTGCAATAGACTTATGCTTGTTTTTTTTGGCATTTTTTTAGCTTATTTATTTTGCTTTTTTATTGTTTAATTTTAACGCTTTCAAAAAGTTTTAAACTTTGAATCTGAGTTTTTTTTGTCACACAATTAAATGAAACATCTATTCTTATTTCAAGAAATAACAACATTTTAATTTCTTTATGTGTAATTGAGATTTAACAATAATAGGAGATTTTCTAGGTGCTATTATTATTATTATTATTATTATTATCATTTCCTTTTTTTTAGAATGTCCTAAAAAAAGAAACTGTGTCTTCAAAAGGCTTTGGATTTATTACAGAACCTACTATCTGAAATCAATGATGTACTAACAGATGATTTTTCAAATGATGGTTTTCCGCACGCCTCGGCAGTAATTCACAGAGACTTTGGATGTGTTCTTGGGGTACAGCAGATCAAGCAGCTTCCACACGTTGCCAAAGTTGATTTGGTGTGGCAGCTGGGGGTGTAATCTGGGTCAATCGTTGAGCAACCATAGACCACATGTTTTGTATCGGCGAAAGATCCGGAGAACGAGCCGGCCAGGGAAGCAATTCAATCTGGTGATTGACGAAAAACCTTTGGACAATGCGTGCCACATGTGGTCGCGCAATATGCTGTTGAAATATGGCTGTGGCCAAGCCCTGAAGGTAAGGAAGGACAACTGGCACTAACACCTCGGAGATGTAGCGCTGGCTGTTTAAAGTACCGACAATGCGTACTAGAGGCGTGCGAGAGTGATATCCAATACCACCCCATACCATAATACCCGGTGCAGGACCAGTGTGGCGGTGTATAATGCAGCTGTTCAGCATCCTCTCCACGGTGTTTCCAGGCTCGAATCCGAACATCGAGGTGTTGCAGACAGATGCATGACTCGTCAGTAAAGACAACTTCATTCCATTCTGCCGCCCACATCCTTCTTTCATCGCATGATTGGCGGCGGAGACGTCTGTGGTTCGGCGTCAAGGGTAGAACAAGCAATGGACGTCTTGTGGACAGACCACTCTGCTGTAAACGGCGTCGAATGGTACGCGCAGACACTGAATGATGTGTTACAGACTCAATGTGCTGTGCTATGGTGCGTGATGTGACTGAGTGATCCGTCACTGCCATGCGCCCAATTTGCCTGTCCTCACGTGAAGTGGTCCACTAAAGTGGATGCGATTGACCACGTCGGTCCGTCGTACCCTCCTGCATCCGACGGTCACATATCCGCATTACAGTTGTTTGGTTTCGTACAACACGACTACCGATTTTCCTGAAAGTTAATCCACAATCTCGGAAGGCCACTATCCTTTCTCTGTCGAACTCGGATACTTGATCAAAAGATGATCACTGTTTTCTACGAGACATAACTGATCGTTTTTTGAAAAAACCACAAGTAAAACACAATTGCCGAACTTGAAATCGTCGAAATCTCCAAGCCTTAAATAGCGCTTTGAGGTGGCACCACAGGCGTGCGTGATGTGTTTCTGCTTTGAAATTCTAATCATTTGCATATCTCACCTCCGCTAATGCATTTTGTAAATTTTATGTTATTTGCGGTCTTCCTTCAGGGTGTTGCATTTATGGTGGCCAGCAGTGTATCATCAGATGCCAAAATTGTCTTAATCAAAGCCATAATAGGGAATAAATACAAAGAGCTTCCCTTTGTTCCCTATTACGGTTTTGGTACTAATTGGGCTACATTTGCTTAATTCTTTAATTAATTCCAATAAAAGTAATAAAAACTCATGGCAGCTCCCAGTCTTTAGCTCTCAATGAAAGATATGAGCTGTTCTCATAAATACATACTAAATGGGCCTATAACATTCTTAACCATTAAATAAAAAAACGTTCATAGAGAGAGCAAATTTATTTGATCCACTAAAACCTTGCTAAAATTTTTATCTACATGACAAAAAAAAAACCTTTCTACTGTTCCTTAAACTCTACTTTGCATAAAGTAATTACTGTAGGATAAAAAAAATTAGGAGCAAAAAAGAAATCCAATTTAATAATTCCGGCAAAGTGAAAAATTCCTCTTTTGGCTTTTTTTTAAATTTCTTGGTACACAATATTCTAAGAGTCAAATCCTGTTTTGTATCAATTTACACACGCACGCACGCACGCTCGCACGCACGCTCGCACGCACGCTCGCACGCACGCTCGCACGCACGCTCGCACGCACGCTCGCACGCACGCACGCTCGCACGCACGCTCGCACGCACGCACGCACGCACGCACGCACGCTCGCACGCACGCACGCACGCGCGCACACACACACACTATTTTTTTTTCTTTTTTGCAAAGTCATGTTTGTATTTTTTAGACAGAGTTTTCAAAGGACATTGATGAATCTGTTCCATTTTTGAAATATAAGAGTTTTCCGTTATTGAGATTCTTACCACATAAACACACATTATACTATACACCAATTCATATTATCTTTAAAGGAAATAAAAAACTACACAAACACACAAATTACATTTTTTATCATTCATTCATTCATGTAATTCTATTTACTCAAATTATGATTGATTTACGCAAATATTATCATTTATCATCATTATTACCATCTTAGAACTTGCTTTCACGTTTTTATTGAAAACATTTTTAGAATATGTGGATGCAAAGTTAGGATCAGTTCATATTGATGTAAAAACTGTTGATGTAAAAGACTTTAAAGAAGGGGAAAAATTCTCAATTTCATTAAGTTAAAAAACAAATTACAAATAAAATGTCAGTGAAGTGATACACAAACAAGTTACACAAGCCGTTAAAAACTTTTAAAAAGACCTTAATGCAAAAAGGCAAACTTATAATTACCAGAAAATTTCAATTAAAATATCAACAAACAAATAATATAAGTTATAATCATAAATATTCAAAATATAACATCTAACCTTTCCAAAATACAGTAAAATATAAAAAAATTATAAAATTCCAAACAACTATCATATATTTACAATCACATAACACATCATATATATATACATCATATAACACATATATACACAGTTCAAATATTCAAGAATTTTAGTATAATTTACCTAATAACCAAACAAAATTTTTAAAAAAATGTCCAAAATTTTAATTTTTTTACACGGAATATACATAGCATTTGTAAAATGGAGAGTTTACTAGATAATTGTATTCATCAAATTTGTTTATGACGTTTTTATTTCTCAAGCTGTTAAAATTATTTTTCTCAAAAAGTCCAAAATAATTGACTCCATTCTTTAAAAATTTCTGAGTGAAATGTGATAAAAATATAATGTTAAGTATATTTGTAGACAAGATATCTCGATTTTATATATCAAAGTTCTAAAATTAATTAACTTCTATATTTGAACGAACAAAGATCAGAAGTTTTCGAAAACAAAGGAATTTAATACTCTAATTTGAGAAAAAATATTTTGAATTTTCTCAATGGTACCTGAGCTTGCTCCTCACCCCAATATGACTTTGAACCTGGTCATGTTTAAGAAACATTAGCCTTTTCTACACGACAGGACTGTGACTGCAAAACTCGAACTCACGACTCGAAAACGTTGGCCACATGATCGCATCCATGACCCGCACTCACCAGAAATAGGGAATGGATAGCAGAAAGGGATGGTAATGTTTTTTCCAAATGGGCTGCATTTTGGCAGATAAGTCATTTGAAGACACAGCAAGTCCTCCAAGAGAGGAAGACATTTCATTGGTGGCCCATCTAGTGGCGGCTTCCGCTACCAAATTGTGACGTTTTAATTTTTTTCAATTCACACTCGCATCGGATGCTAAATATTGAACTGAATTCAGCAACTGAGGGCCAAGGCCTGCTGTGCTTATTTCAGTTTTCGGCACTTTAAACTCTAGGGTGCATGTGAAGATGTTGCGGTCAAGTGATCAGTCTGACGCTAAGCCAAGCAAGATTGGTACCCACTGAAGGGATGGAAGGCTGAGTCGACCTTGCCCAGCCCGTGATTTGAACCCCGGACCTGTAGTGTTCACGTGATACACTACCACTCGGTTTCAAAATGCATATAGGAAATATATTTATAGATTTTCAGCAGATACGTTTTATTTATACAGTTTACCTATACGATTTTCTTTTTATAGACAAGTAGTTATGTCTGAAAATAAAAAGTAAAATTATTGCTAATACTATTTTTAATTTAAAAAATTGCTGCTAAAACAAAATATTACTGGGATTTAATTTTCCCGAGAGTACCAGAGCCAAATTGATACTCAGGAATCTTTTACATGCCACATGACATGCGTTCCTACGATTTTTGCATCCAGAAAATCTATCGACTCCAGCAAAGTATCGAACCTGCAACCTACCCTGACGCGGTGGCATGCTACCTCACAGCCTCCGAGCCAACGGGGACAGTAATGCACAAATCGAGTTCTTTCATAGATTGTTCGAAAGTTGACATCGCCCCACATATATAGATATTTTACATTTTGAAGCTCTTTTTGCTTCTTTAGTTTGTTGTTTCGAGCCTATTCACAATCAAAAAACTGCGAGTTTTTCCCCCTTCTAATTTTAAGGAAGTCTTCGACGTTTCCTCCAAAGTATAGTATCTAACTCCGAGGATTCCTCATTCAAAAGATTTGGAAACGAAACCGACGCCAAGTAGATGTAGAAGCCATAATTAATCACAAACACAAATATATTTCAAAGACATTTATTGATTAAGTAGCTTAAGTTTATGACGGGAAGATCAAACTCGCGATCTATTACAGAGTTTAACTATACTTACCCGACATAACTAGAAAAGACTTTGCATCCTGTTAAATTCTTATTAACATAAGCTTTATCTCTGATCAAATCTTGAAGATACTTTATCAAAATGACAAACTGAAAACAATAGAAACCCTATCGGCAATATTGTCCACCTGGCGGCAATACGCTCTTAACTATATATTTTACTACTCTACACAATAAAACTTTAAATCACTTTACACAACAATTCATATCTGCACATCTTGTAAAAATATAGCGGATAAAAACTTTCGATACTATCAAAGAAAATATCCCAAATTAGTTTTAAGAGGTAAACCTCGCGAGATAGGCAGCTATAAGTTCTTAGTAGTACAACGCAAACTTCAAGGGCGTACATGTTAGAAAAACTGTATGATAATTGATACCATCCTTGAAAAAAAAATTCCTTTTATTTCTAAAATTTAAAAAAATCATTAGACTTCTTTAGAAAACGTTGCTTTGCCATTTTTGTCGAAAATGTAATCGAAATAGTGTGATGTCATTTACATGAAAAACGTTGCTAATTTCGAAAATAGACTTCATCATTTGTAGAATCAATGAAATTAATGAGATATGGCAAAATCATTGATTTATAGCATGTAATTTGAAAGGAAAAAAATTAAAGTACGTTATGTTGTAAGATAGAGAAATAGTCCACAAGTTTACCATTATCACAAATGTTCGATGTTGCTTCTTTTCCTTACTCTGCATATGTCTCATCCATAGGTAAATAGGCTCTTGCATCAAATTTATCAGCATATTTTCTTTGATCAAATTAAATGAAGTGCAGATCCTTGAACTTAGCTCAGGAATGGAGGCAGGAAATGGCGAAGTGTATCTTTACAAAACTCCATACACTGAAATCTAGCGATGAAATATCTGGGGATCGCGGCAGTCTCTGAAAAACACCTCCTGGTACTGGTACCTCAGCACTGAGGTAAAATTTACAGTCACTGTGACAGTGACACGGTGAGCCATCCTGTTGAAAAATCTAACCTTCTACCATTTTTTCTTCGGTGATTGGCATAAGGAATATCAATAGCATGTCCAGGTAAATACCATGAAAAAATGGCACCTCTTTTCAAGGCATTTTTTTTGTATTCTCGAACAAAAATGTACTTGCACAACGGAATTATTTTCATGAAACCAAAGACACCACCGTTGCACGTCTTTGTTACCGTAACGCAAACAAAGAATGGTTACCCCTCGCTAAAAATAGCGTCAGTTATGGCAACTTAGCTTAATGAATAACCTTAGGATATATTATTACTGGTTTGGACTTTAAATGGATTAATTTCATTTAATATTTCGGATGTTTTTAACTTACGAAATTGCCCTACTAATTTGTAGACACCCTGTATTTTGTTAAACTTCTCATGCTTATGAACTTGTATCGATAAACCTTTTTCATTGTGCATATATTTACCAACAAACTATTACAGCTATGAATTTTAACAAATAAAAAATAGTAAACGCTTAAGTAATGAAAATTTAGAGCCCTTGCACTTGTCTGAAAAGTAAGTACTGAATGATGAACAAAACAAAGCGCACGCACGCATGCCCTTTTTTACTTCTTTTTTATAACAAAATTTTCAGAAATATAAAAGTCGTATGTGATAAATTTCAATTTTTTTGAGCTACCTAACAATTTTCCATTCAAACTCTAAGCAGCTGAACTATATATCACATGTGTACATCCATTTTCATAGCTCAGGCTACATCTCTACAGCACTGTTGAAATTATTTTGAAAAAAAAAATGGAAATTTAATTTAAAACATATATTTTTGAAAATGTTTTAAATATGTTCAATAAAAGCTTTTTAAAAAATCTCATAAAAAACGAAGACTAAATGCGAACGAACCCCTTCCAGGTTCATTTTATTTCTGGATTATGGATCACAAAATGTCAATTTTTCATATGTTTATTTTCAAACACATGCATATCTTTTTAAACATATTAGAACCATTCGCATACAAAATTTTCTAAAAATTAATGCAAAAAAAAAATCTCTTTATATAAATGAGTAATTTACCTGTAAAGATAGCTTTCTGAATTGCAGAAATCATTAGACTTTGGTGTCAATTCACTCTAACTATAAATATAAAGCTTAGAATGCTTAGATTTTATCTTGTTACAAATTTTATTGACATCTTTTGGATTAACATAAATAATTATGAAATTATTAATCAAAATTTGATTGTGCATGATAAATTCGAAAACACAACACTGTACATATAACCCGACATCGCAATCTGCACAGTAGAGTGAGAATCTTGTTTCTCTTCTTATCTTCTTCCCTTTACTGTCTTTCTTTAAGCAGCAAGTAATACACTGTCGCGTTGGATTAGTTTTCTTCTCTGTTGGGAAAATGTAGTCAACAAAGTGTCTTTCAGACATACATGAAGGGGGGCTGCTCAGGGGAGACGTCCTCTTTTTGCAGAAAATACCACTGAGTGGTACTTTTCAATTATTCGAAACCATAAAA